>JAJHSJ010000004.1:14813268-14979926 GCA_021015155.1 Magnolia officinalis | reverse complement strand
GAAAACGAGGGAGATCAAAATCTCGAGTGAACCACACTATTGGAAAAAGTGGTGATTGAATGTCCACCGTTAAAAACTTCCTAAGCCTCACTGTAATGTCTATTTGTCATACAATATGTTGATTCAGTGATGCACACATGGATGAAGAGAAACCACAAATATCAGCTTAATATAAAACTTTTGTAGCCCTAAGAAGTTTTAAACGGTGAGTGTTCAATCATCACTCTTTCATGTGGTGTGGTCCATATGACATTTTTATCTACCTAATTTTTGGCATCATGCCATAAAATAGTCTGAAAAAATGGATGGAAGGCGTGGATGTGATACATACATCATGATAGGGCCCACAGAGCACTGTTAGTCGCTACCTCCCTACTGACGCTGTCAGTAGGCAATCCGCGTCCTGTGTTTGAAGGTGCACCGAAAAAACCCTAGTCCAAGGAATAATAATCGAGGGAGAAGAAGTGAAAAGGAGGCTATATTCAAGGAATGAAAGGCGGCGGTGTGATGCACTTGTCAGCACCGATTCCCAATAAAAATATTGATATGTTAAAGTCATTCAATTCCAGACCATTAACAACAGCTCTCATCCAAGCCATTTCGAAATCCTCGTCTTCTCCTCCCATGGCTGCTCAAATTTCCACCGTTTCTACTGAAAATTCAGTTCCACATGAGCCCACCCAAAAGGCCATTTTGCCCCTACAGGTATGTGATCTTCTTGTTCATTCATTCATGTTTTTTTTTTTTTTTTTTTGGGGGGGGTGGGGGGGGGCGCATTTTTCTGCTTCTACATTTTGAATGAGTTATTTGAAGAATACCCATCTTTATTACAAGTCCTTATTTACTTTCTTGTTGCTTTAGATCCGTTAGATTGGTGGGGGAGAGTTTACAAGTCGTAGACACTATCTGATCTATCAATGGACCATGTTGTTTATCCTTTGAAATTGGTTGTCGAACTTCGGCGGGTTCTCTGCTTGCGCACATCGACTGTCTACATCCTAGACATTGAGGGGTTGTTTGGATACGCAGTCGAATTGGGTTGTGATAATTTGTCCAGAAAACTGGAAATAGCCAATATTTGGTGCCTTCCATTAGCATTTGTATTGAAGATCTAGTCTCCATACTGCAATTAGATGGCTTTCGAGCTTGACACGAAAGTAAAGTAATTGCAATTTGAGGGTTACTACTGTTGGAAATTGGAGTTTGGAAAACTATGTAAATTATATAAAATTAAAATAAGAAAGTTAAAAAACTTATCAATTTGTATAAGTCGAGGCGTGACGTGAGTCACTCGGCTTGAAATCGAATTTGCTCCCCTTGGACAGCGTCCCAAGTGCAACAGGTTTCCAGAGCAATCGACCTCCAGGATACAACGACTATGACCCGGTCCCAGCGGTGCACTCACTGTACACGGGCTCGAACCACTTGTAGTCTTAACCCGAATTAAAAAATACTTGAACACATTTTTAAGAGGAAACCTGATTTTCCAATCCATTTCGAAACTTAAAAGAGTCTATTTATAGACTTTATGAAGACACCCTTAAGGGTGTAGAGACACTTTCACAATTTCACAATGGGTTGTGACTATTGGATTTAAATCCAATTGGTGCGACCCTTAGGCTCCAAAATACACAACTTTTCAAAACAAAAATTGAAAGGATGCAACCTTTCAAACTTAAGTGAAAAGACACATCCAAAGGACACCTATGGCCAATGGATATTTTGAAACACTAACTTATTTTAAAATAATTTAAAATATAACAATCCCCCACATGTTTCAAAATTTTTGACATTTCAGGTAAGATGGAAGAGTTGTGCAATGGTGCCGGTGTCACCATAGACTTGAACTGACATTAGAGTAAACATGACAAGTCTACAGGAATCAGGTGACACCATAGTCTTGAACCTGATTCTTTTTTATGTAGATCGCAAGTACATGCCACTCACACAACTTTTCCGCTACAAGTGATTCTGCGGTTCGGTGCGTTTCGGCCATGCACCATTACCTGGATTTCATGAGTGCTCTAGAGAATTCGCCTAGATTCTCATAGGAAGCGGCCTCCACCTCCACACCCATATAGGTGAATTCCATCAAGTGTATGCAGCAACTGTATACACCACCAAATATATGGCTATGGATTCATTAAGAGTTCTAAAAACTCATCCTTCTGCGTTGCTGCTCGCACTGTACACCATAGAAGGGGCTCATTTACATCAGTGCAATCGTCTACCTCGTGTCTTGTTGTTTACCCATTGAACTTATCTAATAGGATCTCTACTCGTATAGGTTGGATTGCCAACACTGGTAGCTCATATATTAGGCTCAGCCCCATTCCCTTCGATGTATCATTGACTAATCTTTTAGATAGTCACTTGGTCAGAGGATTTATGACCCATAGGCCTTTTACCTCCATCCGTCTTAGTCTCATTGTGGCTAATCATCCTTTCAGATCAGCTAGGGATCATCGTATTGGCAAGCTATTGCCTCACCAACTAGCTACTCATAAATGATCCTCTGCTTATACTGATTTCTCCTTTTAATCCTCAATCAAGTCTTTGACAGTCAGTTGCAGCCTCTTTGATTATTCATATCTTAAACCAAAGCTTACTGAACTCATTTCTAACCTCACAGAGTCAACAATTATGACTCCATCAAGTAACAGATACTGAGCATCACTTTTATTATGATAGTTGTTGTATCACTGGCTCTAAATACAACCAACTTTCTTAGCCTTGAATGTACTCTTATAATTCAAGCAACTTCACTAGCCCACCATTTAACTAACTGGTGGTAAAGTCAATCGACCTTATTGTATCTGCAATACAAAGAGACTGGAGTAATCTGTCATGCATAGACATATGACAATTAAAATAGAGGATAACTTTCATGTAATCATATCGCAACATAATCATGTTATCATATGTTCTCTAACACATGAAAGGTTGACCAATTTATCAATTAGTGATTAGAATTCAATACAATCAATGGATATTTAGTAACTGAATATGGATGATAAATGTCCAAATTCATTATCAAGTATCTTAATCGATGGATTGAACAATGGGCTCCATAGGTGTATAAATTTGGCCAATAAATACATTTGTTGCTGGTAAAACAACATAGTTCATCAAATGAACTTATAGTCTCATATGAATACCAATCCCAAATGTCCAAATCCAGCCTCCAATAAGAATAAAATATAGCCTGAAAATCCCATTGACCCAACAATCATCTTTTGAATTCAAACCACTAACAATTTTCTTTCTGACCATTTATTCGATGGCTACCAATTAGATCATCAAAACATGTAATCAGTTTGATTCTAGATATCTTGTTTCAAAAAACCTACATGATGTCAATGTAACACATGTGCATATTGATCCACAACATTCATCATATACCTTTCTTGGTACAAACCTTCATGTCAACCCATTTATCAAATATTCATTGACTAAACTTGTACTTCATGGGTTAAGTGGTTTATCTAAATGCATTCAAGTGCACCCCCACAATTTTAGATTTAGCCTAGATAGATATATCTATGGCTTACCTGATAAACCTATTAATCAAATTTTGAGTTTGAGGATTTCATAGGAACTATCATATCAATTGACTAGATCTAACACATATGTCCTAGATTGGCATATGATCGGATGAAAATAATATTTTCTTAAAAAGTATTGGATCCTACCATAGAATGATGTTGATGATAGATGTGATTACAAGCGGATTTATTCGTATAAGAAGAAAATATGAGTATTTATATAAGATTATAGTTATAACTAGTCCCATGGTTTAATTGACTCAATTATCGATCTGATAATGTCCATTGAATTCATTCCAATCAAGGCATGTGAGAACCATCATTCTATAGAACTACCAATGATGAGCCACATTTAAAATGAATTGTAACTATAATCCAATTGTCATCTAGCGGTGAATTCAGACTAATGCATTTAATGGGTCTTTCCAACCAATTCCCTTAGTTGAAAACCATAAGAGTAATTTTATTTTTATTTTTACTATTCACCTTTTGACCTTTTGCCTTCACATGATGCTACTTCCATCAATGACTAGCATTGATGCATCATCTACATATGTCATGTGTCCGATATGAATACCCCTCCATTTAGGCCATTAAAGGCAAAACACACTAAATAATATTTTCACTCTTACATGTACCATATGAAAAATGACATGATTAAGATTGATATTTTGGATCATGGATTCTATGCATGCAGTAGGCACCATAGATGACATAATGATGATTTAAAATTATAATTCCAAGTAAGCATGAAATCATGTGACAGATAACTATTTCATCATTGAGAAGTGTTATGTCTACTTCACATGACTTGCAACACATGTGTAGACAATACTTTGTCCCATTTGGCCAATCCACTTATTATATATACTTGTAAGAGAATGCCTTTCTTATCAGCGTTCATGTTTGGCTTTTAGACAGAGCCTGTTTATTTATAGCCTTACTTGGTAGATGGTCGGGATCTCTCACACATGCACTGTCCTAACATGAGAACTTTTAGAATCTTTCCATATTTGAGAGTGTTGCATTTCTCAATTAATCAACAAAGAAAATTGATAAGTCATGAGTAACATCACCCAACTGCATGTTAACATCAACATAACTTAAATTATGCTAAATTAAATAGGATGTGCACTACTCATGTAGCAGTTTATAACAACAATTGTGGAGATATTGTTTTTAAAGGGATTCCTCCTTCTGCCCACCAAGAGATGATCGTGACTGCTTATTTGGAAATTCTTAAGATAAATTTTTTATAATACATTGAGTCGATTTGGACTATCTAATGGCCAGTTTTGCAAAATTGCACCAACGATCCTAGCCATCCAATTAATAAACTTTGTGCCTAATATACGGTTTCGGCAAGAATCGACACCTGATCAAGATGGTATTTCATTATAAAGATGGAGTATCACCCCAATGATCCAGATGGTTCATCTAGTGGACTCTTATGGGTGGACAGTAAAGAATAATCTTAGCCATCGATTGATAAACCTCTTTTTTTTTTCTTTTTTTTTTTACATGAACCGTTTCTTATTATATAGTAACCAGAGATCCAAACATGATATTTTGACCCATAACATAATATCAAAGGGCACACTTAATGTATGTAACGAATATTAAGCATCAAGAATTTTGGTGCATGCAAAAGTTCAACAATAGACACAACTAGAGGATAGACATTAAAATAATCCTAACTGTACAGAACCTTGGAGATGAAAATAGAAATGAGGAAATCTTTTATTTTCTCTTTAAAATCTTAGGGCCTTAAAGCCATTAGATCCCCCACATTCACAACTGTCATCCATTCTCACAACGTTTCAGATCCAGAATCCGGGTTGAGATTTATACATACAAACAACAACAACAACAACGAGCCCAAGATGAACAGTTTGGATCATCATGTGTGTTTGGCATAAGCAAGCAACGACTTGAGAGAGATGACTAGCAAGGTTTATAACATGAAATAATCATGATGTTCTTTATTTCTGGTTTGCACATGTATAATAATGTTCGTGTGTATAGTACCATCATTGGTTCACATGGTTCCCATCATTTATATTTTAAAGATTCTATATGAAAGTGGCTCTTCTTTGTTTATGCATGCATGGTGGTTGAAAAAGTTCCTAATACTTGTGTCCCAATCTGATATCCTAGTTTTATATACATCCCAGATCAATCTTCATTGTACACAAATGGTGAATATTAGTGGATACCTACTTGGTGTGGCACCACATATGACTTGATCTTGTTGTGTGTGATAGACTGACATTGCCAATGACATAAGTATAAAAACAATCAATAGGCTATAACATCAGTGCATAAATTTAAGCCTTTTAGATGATTTGCACAGGTGGTCCAGAAAATATGTATACCAAATATGTATAAGATCCTAACTATTAGATGATATATGAGGATTCCAGATTATATGGGTTGATTTTATTGTACAGGGATGTTAAGATCAGTGTATATCCTACTCACTCAGTCGGTGCATACGTTCACTTTTGTACATGTGGTCCAAAGAACTTACATAATAAGTATCTATAAGATCTTGACCATTATGTGAGATATGACAATTCTAGATTATATGAGTCATGGCTCACAAATCGGGTTGGTGTGGTTTCATTTTGGGCTATTCCAACCAAATAGATACAACCGTAATTCTTAAATAGTTTTCTAAACCAAAATTCGATTTCAAAATTGTTAGAAATTGGAGTTTGGAAAACTATTTAAATTATATAAAATTAAAATAAGAAAGTTAAAAAACTTATCAATTTGTATAAGTCGAGGCGTGACGTGAGTCACTCGGCTTGAAATCGAATTTGCTCCCCTTGGACAGCGTCCCAGGTGCAACAGGTTTCCAGAGCAATCAACCTCCAGGATACAACGACTATGACCCGGTCCCAGCGGTGCACTCACTGTACACGGGCTCGAACCACTTGTAGTCTTAACCCGAATTAAAAAATACTCGAACACATTTTTAAGAGGAAACCTGATTTTCCAATCCATTTCGAAACTTAAAATCAGAAGTCTATTTATAGACTTTGTGAAGACACCCTTAAGGGTGTAGAGACACCCTTTCACAAAGGGTTGTGACTATTGGATTTAAATCCAATTGGTGCGACCCTTAGGCTTCAAAATACACAACTTTTCAAAACAAAAATTGAAAGGATGCAACCTTTCAAACTTAAGTGAAAAGACACATCCAAAGGACACCTATGGCTAATGGATATTTTGAAACACTAACTTATTTTAAAATAATTTAAAATACAACAACTACTGCATTATGTATGCTAGGAAACCTCGTAGCATTTTGCGAAACTAGGCCTCACTTCCCATTGGATTTGCAACATCTATCAAGAGGTTAAACCTTCCTGTCAGCACTTATTCATTGAGTGCACATGCTTCATCACCCTTAGCTTCATGATCCTTCTAACTAGGTGCCAGTCCCGCATTCACTTCCTACGTGTTTATACTTGAAAACATTTCGAAACGACACTTCCCAGCTCCGGCACTTTATGCTTCATGCTTTGTGCAACTATAGTTTAACAAGTCCCCTACTGGTTAGTAGTTAATGGTAAGGAAATATATTGATACAAGAGGATATTCCTCTCTTGGAACTTCTGGTTGACCTCCTCTATCAAAAGAGTAGGAATTAAATACATACCTTGAGACTTTTTGGAATATATAATTTAGAGAAGAAAGCATGAAACAAACCTCAATATTTATTGCAAGGAAAAGGCTGGATTACCAAATGAATGGGCTCACTTGTTGGACTTGAAGTATTATTATATTGTTCACCACCAGTATGGTCCTGTATTGCCCCTTTATTCATGGGTGATACCAGTACGTATTGGGATTTGGGTGATCCGTGACGGTTTCGGATGATATTTTAAACCTTGGTCACATTGTTCCTCTCTCGTATTTAGCATGGTTACAATCTAGTGTGGGAGAATTTCATTTTTAATATTTGCCTCCTGGGTCTTTTGAAGAAATTGCACTTGTTGATCTGGCATTTCATTGATATGTATTGAAATGTGCTGGAATTAGAAATGGGCAAATCAATTTTGCTTATTTGAAGTCTATAATATTGTTTGGGGTAGCCTCATGGACAGTAGAACTAATCATTGTTTTAAAATAAAATAAAAAACTAACTGCTGTTACTGTTTGGTTAAATAGAAATGGTGAAATATTTTTTTCTTGCATTATGCCCCTAGTACAGTGCCCCCACCTAACAATGCATACATTATGGACTTTCAAAGCCACTGGAAATGCCCATCCCAAGTGTTGTGATATACACCTCCTAAAATTTGGTTCCAAAATTCAGTGACATCAGTGTCTCACTTTTATTTATCAACACATTGGCTTTGTTTTCTTATTGGTGTATCTCCTTTTAAGTGTTTGAATTGGAGATATCATGAAGTACGACACTTCCTATTTACGAGGGACATATCTCTGGGGATTAGGAGATATAATCAAAGAGGCAAGTGATTAATGATCTGAGCATTTTTTTTTTGTTGCATGTTGGTGCTGCCTTATGTTGCAGGTCTCTGTTGTATTATGTTTCTCTCCTCTTTTCTCTTTTCTTAATAAAGCTCAGCTTACCCATTAAAAAAGGATTTTCTATATATGTTCATGAGTTCAAACTAATTAAGTTGCTCTAAACTTTGAAGATATTCTTTTACTTCTTATCATAGGGGTTAGTCGATTAATAATAAAGTCAAAGCACACATATGGAAGTGGGGAAAAACGCTCATCTATCACTTCCCTTATATCCTAGGCTAGTTGCACTTAGCATGAAGCAAAGCGGCAATAGATTCGGGTGCAGGCACAGTTTTATATGTCAGGTATTAGCTGTATCATAATCGTATAGGTGGATCCTGTAACGAGATATGGGGGTTAACTAGTCCTTTAAGAAAATAAATGGGCCATATCAGCTTGTATCAACTGATATGCCCCATATTGGCACCAATGCAGGGCCAATATGGCCATGAATATCACATTTTTGAAAATTTTGTTATAAAAATTCTCTGGTTTTCCCACTTCTTTCATAATTTCAATTATGAAGGAAACTTTGAAACTAGTTTTAGATGGATCTAGACCTATTTTGAGATCAAACATGAGATTTGAGTGGCATTCGGAGAATCAAACCGGGATAAGACCATTTTGGGAAATATCGGAGGAAGCGATTAACCATCAAATTTTTTTTTTCCATATTCTTTTTGTTGAATTCATATGTAATGGGCCCTAATTTACCAAATCATGTTTGATTTGTGTTCAATTAGGACCTATTTGGTTGACTTTCAGTAGTTCATCATTCTTATCAAAGAATGGTCTGGTACACTATATAATACATGTTAAAACACAAACACACACCCACGCAAGAGGGAGGGAGATTATGATGTTTTACATTTTTCCTATTTTCTCAATATTTTTCTTTTTTTTTTTTTGCCCCAAAAGAATTTCAGATCCTTATTGTCCCATACAGTCCAATATGGAGATTATGATGTTTTACATTTTTCCTATTTTCTAAATATTTTTCAGATTTTTTGCGCCAAAGAATTTTGACGATATGGGTCCATATTGTCCCATACAGTCCAATACGGAGATTATGATGTTTTACAATTTTCCTATTTTCTCAATATTTTTCAGATTTTTTTGCACCAAAAGAATTTCAGACTATATGGGTCTGTATTGTCCCATACAGTTCAATACGCCCTCTATTGTATCATTTTTGGGCCTGATTGATACACTCACCGATACTGTTTTGCAAAACCTTTGGTGCAGGAGTAGAGAATTGTCTATTTCAAAATGTTAACAAGTATAAATAGCTGTGAAGCGGGAGCGTGAGTATAAAGTGCGATACGAAGTGGGAGCATCACCTGTTTAGAAGGATAGTGCAACCAAGTGTCCAATATTTTGATACAAATCTAGTGGATACCTTTAGATTTCAAAGGCTATGTTTGTGAGCTATCTACTTCTTTGAAGGAGAAAGATGCATTTGAAGCACCCGTACAATCTCTGCACTTCTTATTTTAGGGATTAGGACATTAAGGTTGCAGTTCAAGCACACATATATGGAAGTGGATAAAAACTCGTCTATCATTTCCTTACATTAACCCAGGAGGTTGTAAAATTTTGTTACAAATGTAGTGAAAAACCTTTTGGCCCCAAAGCCATGCACATTTCTGAGATGAGCAAAACTGTTTTGTTTATCTGAAAGAGGAGATGTCAAGAATGTGGTTCTTCTAATCCTCTCGCAAAAACTCATTTATTTACAGCCCAGTCGTCCAAATGCCTGTTAAAACAGAGATTTTGAATTCAGCACTTGTTTCACCCTTTTCCTCCCTTGTATTCTCGCCCAATTAAAATACTGTTACCAATTTTTTCATTTCCCTCATTATAATGTCTTGTGGAAATGGTAAAAAAGCCAGTCTCCTTCAACTAATTGTGCATCATTTGAGGCCTATTGAATACTAAATCAGTCTCATTATAAACTCTCCTGAATATTATTATGCTTAACTTGAGGGATAGGAAAATGTTGATTAAGAATGGATGTATCAAGTACCCGAAAAGTACAAAATCTGTTGATCACCTCCTCTATTGCAAATTTGCTTTGAAGGTTTGAAGGGGTTTCCTAGATGTGTTCGGTTCTCATTTGGTCATGCCTTTGGTAGTTGGTGATTTTAGCCTGCAAAGCAGGGACCAGGGGTGAATTGAATGTTGGCATCTCTCCTTTTGGTTGTTCTGTGGTCTCTGTGGAGGGAGTGCAACAATCACATCTTTAACAACCACTCGGAATCTAGCAAAGCGGTCTTTCTTAGTGCTAATTGCAAATTTGTATTTTGGGCAATTGCTTCTAATATATGTAAGAGTGTCAACCTTCGTGGAGTTTGGGTAGGTATAGAGCTGGGCATCGGTCCGGATAGGGTCCAACTCGATCCGATCCGAAATCTCAACGGCATGGCCCGAACTCGATCCGATCCGAGATTGAGTCCGGGTCACCTGACTCGGACCGATCCAAAAGGTGCATTGTCTGATCTGATCCGAGTCCAACTCGGTTAGGAAAACTGAGTCGAATCGGATTGGACACGGTTCGGATCGGCCCGCACCACCCGACGACATACATGTGGGTTTGCTTGATCAGGTCTTTTGGAGATGATGACAGGGACAAAAACGTCCATTTCAGCTTTCCGATGGACTGCCGAGCTCAGCTTGTACCGCCGATACAGTATCAGTGCAATGCGAAAGGGGAGCGATTTGGTGACGGAAGACAGGTTGGGTCTTGCATCGGAGGTCATCGGAGAACAATCCAAGCGTTGAATGGTGCAGAGACTTTCTATTGTAATTTTAGGAGAGCGTTTCAGATCCGTTGATGGGTCCCCAAGTTTCAGGTCTACGATATGGATTTCGGACGGGGAAAGCCTATAAAGGTGGAAGTGTTGTCAATTCAAGAAACGAGTGTTATTTCCACAAACAACTATCCGCCAATCAGAGGTTAGGATTTTTCAACCAATCTGATCTTCGGCTCGTAACTTGTTGACATTGTGTTACACAATTTGGTCGGTTTGGTTTGAGCTAATATCTTTTAATAGTAAAATTTCTGAGTGCCTGCGTATCAAGCATCATACGCAGCCTGAGCATCATACTCTTTATCACTGTAGACGCCACCTTGTACTCAGCTTTTTTCTTCACCCATGTATGGACAATGGATTTAACGACGAAAATACCCCTACTTTTCAAACTTTTCAGCTACCTTTTGCTGAAAAGCAAGGGTATCTCCGTCCTCAAGGTCTAACTGGTACGTAAGGTTTTGGAACATTGACAAACACGCTGGATAAAAGGCAGCGTCTACCGTCACAATTATTTCCCAAAATTTTGGTTTTCTTTGTACATTCTCACCTATTGCCATTTTCACATCGGCATTGTAGTCGTTGGATTTGGGGTTATTTTCAAATGATCCAAACCGTTTGTAATGTTCCTAGATGATTCCCACCTAAAAAGAAAGAAAAAAAAAAAAAATCACATTGGAATCTTTCAACCCTTTAATCATTTAACTCTTTTCGGATATGAACTGTCTTCCTTAACCGTTGTTTTGTGGGTTATTTAAAGGACATTTCCGATGAATATTTTCACATCTCTTATCAACATTGAAGGAAAGAAAATATAAACGGTTTGGATCATTGCAACATGTTCAAGGATCAATGGATGAAGTTCGGATGTAAAAACAAGTAATTTGTAGGGATGTATTGTAGCAAACCTCTTTCTTCTTTGAATGGCAAGTGAGGCTTTGAACTATAAGCGTCGAGCCCATGGGTCCCACTCACTTTGGGGAAAAAAAAAGTACTGCTTGTTCCATCCATCGTAGCTCTAGAAGACAACATTCTCCTCGTCCTTCTCTCCACAACCATTCGCATCTAGGCCGGCACACATCTCACCCGTTCCAATCTGACCCACCTCTCGGAATCTTGGCATAGAGCTTTTCCAGCACCACACAGCAGTGTTGTCGGTGCTGTGTGCTTCACTACATAATTTGAGTCTGGTGAAAAAAAAAAAAAAAAAAAACATACTTCCACAATCTACTGCAGCGATTGGGGTTGCCCTGCCCAAATGTTAAATGGATCGATTTGCTCCTCTGTTTGAAAAAGGTCTGAGAAAAAAAAATCCATAGCCGAGGGTAAAATCGATGTTCCAGATTCATCTTCGAGGCTTAGTATTTGAGATTATAGTCAAAAGGTACATATATACTACCCGACTCCGGATCGGGTCGGATCGGATCGGATCGGTCCGGATCTATTCGGATCGACTTTCGGATCAGATCGGTTCGGATCCACCACGATCCGAACTCGATCCGAAATTCATTCGGACCTGAATTACCCAACTCGATCCTGACCGATCTAGGCCGTCGGTTCAGTTCGGATCGGGTCGGATCTGTTTTGCCCAGCTCTAGGTAGGTATTGCTTTGGAAGTTTTTCTCCCTAGGGCCTGTATTTGGGTGTGATGGGCTCTGATTATTTTTCATCTTCCTCTTGTTTCTTGCTTATTAAAAGTGGTGAAGCTGAAAGAATACAAAGAATGAAAAACAAAAACAAAAGCACCACGCAGCCCCAAGAAACCCATCTTAAGGGCTGACCCTCACTCTAAAACAAAAGATTTAGATCTCAAGCAAACACCCTTGGGCAGACCACTCAAATTCTTAAAACATCTACTTCCAAATGGCCCATATCCTCGCAAGGAGGAACAACGTCCATGCTTTCCTTCTCATTCTTCCTTGATCGCCACCATGCCACTGCTAGAACATATCAACGGTTGACTCTGGAAAAACCCAACAAACACCAACATCAAGGAGGATACCCGCCCAACTTTCCACGAGAAGGGACAATGTATGAAAAGATGGCTCATCGATTCCTCCTCTTGCCAACACAAGAGGCAAGCATTGACGATGATGAAGCCTCTTTTCCTCAAGTTATCTATTGTTAATACCCTATTCCAACCCACTAACCAAGCAAAAGCCTCCATCTTTGAGGGGGCACCATTGGACTGAAGGAAAGAGTGTGCTCTAACTCACCTCTACTCAATCCCCCATGTGAACCACTTGTGATAGTGGACTTGAGCGACTTCACCAAAAACTTGTTGAAATTGTTCAAGCCATCTCACCGAATTGATCCCCTTCGAAACGGATACCTTGACAAAAGATTAAGAATATCCAACAATTCTTGAAATTCTTCCTCTTGCAAATCTCTTCTACACTAAGGAATCCAAACCCCCTAAGAATTGAGAGAGGAGAAGCACCGATTAACTGAAGTATCAAGATCCACTGCCACCCGAGCTAACCTCGGAAATTGGATTTGTAATGTCCGATTCCCTAGCCACACAATATGCCTTGTCCCATCACCCAATTGAAAACCCACCTTGTCAAGAACCACTTCCTCTGGTCTCAAAATCTATCTCCACACACTCAAGATTTTATATGAAGGGGCATTTCTAGGCCACCACCAACCCCTTCTGATCCAACCCATATTTTCTCTTAACAACTTCCTTTCAACGACCTCCCTCTATCCCATATCTCCAAATCCATTTCCCCAAAAGAGCTTGGTTTAAATACCCCAAATTATGGATTGGCCTGCACACGTCATCCCATTTCATAAGGTGAAATTTTTTCTTGACCTCCCCACCTTGCTAAAAAAATCCCTTCTAAGCTGCTCCAACTTATTAACCACCCCTTTCGGGCACCTAAAGAGGGACATAAAATATAGAAGAAGATTTGATGGAGCCACTTTAATGAGAACAATCTGTCCCCGTAGATATAATAGCTTACTCCTCCACATTGATAATTTTCTTTCTGACCTCTCAATGATCAGATCCCATAGATGTTTTTTCACCCTTCCAATACACAAAGGAAGGCCCAAATAAGTGGAAGGGATAGACTCTACTCTACAACCAAACACCTTGGCCAGAGAATCTACCTCCTCGTTAGGCAACCCTATCCCCAATACTGCAGACTAGTGAAAATTGACTAAAAGACCCGAAACCAATTTGAAACAAAAGATCACTTTTTGTAGATTATCGACTTCGGAAGCATTCAATGCATGGAACGAAATGGTGTCATCCACAAATCGAAGATGAGAAACTTAGAAACCCCCCTTATCCACCCTAAGAATGTTGAAGGGACCTTCCTTGACTTCTTTAAATAACATTTGACTTAAGACTTTCGCTCCACAATAAAGAGAAAGGGGGAAAGCAAGTCTCCTTGCCTAAGACCCCTCATAGACCGAAAGAATCATTTGGGAGCACCATCAACAAGAACCGAAACTTCGCCAAACCCACACATTCCCAAATCCAACTTCTCCAGTTGGCTCCACACCATTGTGCCTCGTAAAGGTTGTTACGAGGCCGTAAAGGCCGTTATGTAAAAGTAATGGTGGCAGCCTTTACGTAAAGGTAACAGTGGCAACCGTTACACGTTACGGGGTCATTTCGCACCCCCGTAAAGGTCCATTACAGGCAAAATGTTTCGTATCCGTTATGATATGCCCATAAAGGATGATACGTATAAGTTACAACCATGACCACTACATGATACATGGGTGAAACGGGGCAATGACTATTACGTGATACATGGGTGAAATGGGGCAGTTGGTTTTTTTGGGACAGCATCAGCCGTTACAATGGCCGTAACAAGTTACGGGGCATAATGACTGTTACTCCCATAACAGTCGAAAAATGGCCACTTTTTTTTTTCCTATTTAAATCCATTTTTCTTTTTAGTTTTTCATTTTTCTCATTCCAAACTCTCTTAAATCATTTTACCACAAATTTCGACCACTCTTACTATAGTTTTTAAGATTAAAACCATAGATTAAAGTGATTTGAGTGAATAGAAGCTCCAGTGACAATTTTTTCAAAAAATTGAGATGGTAGTATTTATGCATTTATTTTATTTTATTATTATTATTTTTTTTTCTGATTTTTAGTTCTAGTGCTTGATTGTAATGTGTAAACATTAGAGACATATAATCATGTTCACAAATTCACTAGACAATCAGATACAATACTCTCACCAAAGAGTGGATCGTTATAGTGCTATAAACATGTTCAAAACAAAAAAATAAATACATATTTGGAATATTTACATTATTTTGGATTTTCTAGATATTTTTTCAGAATTTTTTAGGCAAAAGAAAATTTTCAACCATTATGTCGTAACGGTCGTTATGCCCCTATATCGGTAATGGTGGTGACCGTTACGGCCACCGTTACCAACACGGAATAACTTGGTTACGGGGCCGATACAGGTTTTTTGGATTTTTTGTCAATTAAAAAAGAGAGACTGTAACGGCCATTACGGCCCCTGTAATGGTCATTGCACCCTGTATCATAAAGGTAATGCTGGTGCCCGTTACGCCCACCATTACCATTACAGAATACCTTGCCCCACACCCTAATCATTCCAACATATAATCTAAGAAGGCTCAATCAACATAAATGTAGGCTTTCTCCAGATCTAACTTTCACACGACCCCTCTATGGCATCAGTTTATAACTTCATTAGCAATCAAAGAACTTTCCAAGATTTGTTTCCCTTCCACGAAAGCCCCTTGCTCCTGAGAGATAATACGACCCAACATGGAATGGAATCTTGATGCGAGAACCTTTGCCAACATTTTATAAGGCACGCCTCTAAGGCTAATTGGCCGAAAATCTGCAAGGCATTTTGCTCCTTCCTTCTTTCGAATTAATGTAATAAAGGACACACCCAAGTCTGACGCAAGTTTACCTTTTTCAAAGAAATCGTTCATTAATCCGATCAAATCCTTCGTTAGCATATCCTAGAAAATCTGAAAATAAAAAATAAAAATAAAAAAGCTATAGGAAACCCATCAAGGCCCAACACCTTGTCCTAACCCAAATTTTGAATTGTGTTTTTAACCTCCTCCTTAGATAAAGCTCTCTCCAAAGAAGCCGCCTTAGCCTCCGACAAGGCAAGGTTGTCAAGAGAAGGACGCCCAACACCTAGTTTGGAAAGGAGGTTCTTATAGAAAGATACAATGGCACAATGGCATTGCACACATCTGCTTTCCTATCCACTCGAACCCCTTGCACCGTTATGCTTTCAATTTTGGTAGTTAAAGCCCCCGTGCTTCCTATCATGTGAAAGAACTTGTGTTCTTGTCCCCCTCCTTGCGCTAGCAAGCTCTCAACCGTTGTTTCCACTTGATCTTTTCTTCCATCAGGAACTTGTTATAATCAGCTTTAAGGGTATCTCTTCAACATCGATCCTCCTTCGAAAGCATTGCTCCTTCCTTAATGTCTAGCTCTTGAATTTCTTGCAAAGCTCTAGCCAAAGCTGCCTCTGTCCTGAAAAAACTCTTCCTACTATGAGAAATCATCCCTTTAAGAGTGCAAAGTTTTTAAAACAACATAAAACCTGATTGGCCTAAAGCCTAACGAGAATCCCACCAACCCTTTTTCAGGTCCCCAAAGCCCTCCACCTCTAGCCAAGCAATTCAAATCTAAATGGCTTGGGGCCCTAGCTCTCTATCTCCTCTTCGAACAAAATTGGACAATGGTCTAAAGTCGGCTTCGGAAAACCCCTCTGGTTGGATAACGGGAACTTATCAATCCATGAAGCTGACACCAGAAAACTATCCAGCTTTGAAAGCGCCAGCTAAGCATGGCTGACCGAGTGAAGTGAACACCCCCCATTGACAATTCAACCAAATTGTTTCTAGTCACCCATTCGGAGAACACAACCATGCTACGAGCAATTTTCTTGTCAGACGGCTTCTCAAAAGAAAATTTAGGGACATTAAAATCTCCTCCAACACACCAGGGAAGCCCTCATCTCGCTCCAATATAGTCTAGTTCTGTCCAGAATGAGTACCTAAGATCGGTTGAGTATGGCCCAAAGACTACAGACAACACCTATTTAAAACCTAAAGCCTTATCTCTAGAACAACATTAAGAGAGAAATCGTCATTACCGTTCAGGAAAAAAAAAATAACAGAGAGAAATCGCCAACCTAGCTATCTTCTTTGGACCACAACGCTGAATTCCAAACTACTAGAATACCACCTAAGGACCCTTTCGTGTTTTTGGCTTCCCGCTCCTTTTTCATTACCACGCCATAAATCGTTTACTATAACTTGACACATTGCTAAATTTAGTTTCTTGAATGGCCACAATTTGAGCCTTATATTTCCTGCATTTCGCCTTTACGTGAGCCAGGTAATCCGTAATAGTAACGGTGACTATAATGGCCACCACCGTTACCCTTACGATATGGGCTGTAACGGCCGTTATGGCCCCTGTAATGACCATTACGGTCTCTCTTTTTTTATTGAAAAAAAATAAAATGGAAAACCTATATTGGCCCCATAATGGACTGTTGCGGGGCAGTTCCGAGCCTTATGGCCTTTATGGGGGGTGTAATGACCCATTATGGGGTCATTTTTTCTGTAACATTTGTTACGACGTTTACGACCCTATAATGTGTAATGATTGCCATCGTTACCTTTACATAATGGCCTTTACAGCCCTGGATCTTCCAGCGTTGGAGATTTTGGTGGCATCCCCCATCCACATGGGCCCATCCAAAAGGTTGGATCACTACATGATGCCTTATGTGGACAGAATCCTGCACTCGAACAAACTATTCAATTTTTAGACACAGGATCCTATACATTTGTTATCATGGTATTAAAAAAACAGTTTGTTACATAACAGTAATGGTGGGACCCATTATGCTATATAGGCTTTAATGCCCTTTCTTAATAATAATAATAAGGCCCATAATGGGCTTGTAATGGCCATAATGGCTATGGGCACAACACTGTCTGATATGGGCCCGATACAGTTTCTTTCTTTAAGAAATTTTTTACCGTTACAGCTTAGATCTATTACAGCACAAGTCTGATTACTTGTGTTCAGAGATTCAAGATAATTGTTGAAATTCTATCGTAGTGATCGATCAAAGTATTTTGGTCTGATTTAGGAGGAGAGTTTCATGTACGGATTCTTCAATACTGACTATTGTAGAATATTCATGTGGTACCTTTTCAACAAGGGAGAATCTATGATCATGGCTCCAAGCTAATATTGAAGAAGCTAATTGTTATGGCCACTGTTACCGTTATTGAATACCTTGGTTCTTCTTCTTCTTATTCTTCTTCTTCTTCTTATTCTTCTTTTTAACAGTGAATACCTTAGTTCTTATTCTTCTTAACTACTGAAGCAAGCATGCTAGAAGTAGAAATTTAATGAAGCTATAGTTAATTGAAATTGACGATGATACAACGGATAATTACACGCCTTTGATTTTCAATTACAGAAAATTCAAAATACATTTATCTAAAAAGAAAGAAAAGAGAGAAAAAAAAGAGCACAACATTTAACCGTTCCCACTTCCTAAGGATATTTTTTGGCATCCTTGAAATAATGCATGGCTTGCAACCTCATATTTTGTACTCTCATATTTGCCGTTAGAATTAAGACATGGAAGAGTTCCTCAGTAAAAAAAAAATTTTTAAAAAATTAGAATTTCCACTTTGGTCAACAATCAATTGGCCTTTGTTTTAGAGTATTTAGGAGTGTTTGATGAAATCATCATTACACACACTCTAATTTGAGGATTTGGGGGAAGATGGGCCGATTTGCGGAAGATTGGGAAAAAATCGAAATTTCCCCAAAATTTCCCAAATCAATTGCAATCCCAATGTCCAAATACGAAATCAAATATGTAACTTGATTTAGTGATTCTTGGTAATTTGGGAATTTTTTGGAAAAAAACAAATCTTAATTAGAAAATAATAGTGTGTATATATATATATATATATATATATATATAATATATATATATATATATATGTTAGAAATTCCACTTTGATTAGCAGTTAATTGGCCCCTATTTCAAAGTATTTAGTAGTATTTAATGAAATCATCATCACATACACTAATTTGGGGGAAGATGGACGAGCAAAATGGAATTTCTGAAAAAAAAATATTTTCTTATTTTTAATTTAGAAGTTAATTTTGACTTCATCAAACTCTCCTAAATACTCTAAAAACAGGAGCCAATTGACTACGATCAAATTGATATATATATAATATATATATATATATATATATATATAGGGAGAGAGAGAGAGAGAGAGTCATGCTCACCTGTGCACCTACGCACGTGCGCACCTTTGCACATGTGTCATGGGTGTCTAATCTAAACGGTCCATGTGATGCAAAATCCCATGAAACCCCATGTGGCAAATTTTCACCCTGATCTAAAATTCTAGTGGGCCATAGCAAAGAGAAATGCAAATCAAGGGAGGAAACTGTTTTCATTCTTCATGGCCCATCAAAGTTTTAGATCAAAGTAAAACTTGGGCCTGGGGGGTTTCACAAGGTGCTGCTTCACATGAACGGTTCAGATTTTGGATCCACATCACGTATGATGGGTTCTCAAAAAAGTTCGCACCAATTCCGTGCGAACTGGTGCGCAGGTGAGCATTTCCCTATATATATATATATATATATATATATATATATATATATATATATATATATATAGAATATATTATATAATATAATTTTCTAATTAAAACATATTTTTTCTCAAAAAACCTCCAAATTACCAAGAATCACTAGATCAGGTTGTATGCATGTTTGATTTCATATTTGGACACTAGGACTGCAACCGATTTGAAAATTTCAAAATTTCCCCAATTTTTTGTAAATCAGTCCATCTTCCCCCAAATCCCCAAATTAGAGTGTATGTGATGATGATTTCATCAAACACTCCAAAATACTCTGAAATATGAGTCAATTGCCTGTTGATCAAAGTGAAAATTCTGTTAAAAAAAACTACTTTTTATATATATATTTTTAATTATTATCTAATTAAATTTTTTTTTTTTTTTTGAAAAATCCTCAAATTACCAACTTACTCTCTGTTGAGTTTGCACTGTTGCTGTATTTTCCCATAACTATATGTTGGGAGGTCACAGACCTGAGGTTTAGGATCTTCCAACCTGCAAGATTTGTGTGGCATCCAACATCCACATTGGGCCCCTTATTGGCAAACCATGGCCCCCGCATGTATGGAATCCTGTGCCTCAGCAAACTATGCAGTTATGCAGTTCTTCTTCCAAAGGTACCGCAGTATCTTGTTGAAGCTTCTGCCTGTACATGGTAACCATGAGAGCTGTAGCTGGGAAGAGAATAATGCTGCCATCTTTTACAGGTAGCAAAGCGGTTGGAGAAGTTCAAGACTACAATCTTCACCCAAATGAGTATGCTTGCAGTCAAACATGGAGCAATAAACCTTGGCCAAGGCTTCCCCAACTTCGACGGCCCTGAATTCGTCAAAGAAGCTGCGATTCAAGCTATAAAAGATGGGAAGAACCAATACGCCCGTGGGTATGGTGTCCCCGACCTTAATTCCGCAGTGGCTGAGAGGTTCAAGAAAGACACTGGGCTGGTGGTAGACCCAGAAAAGGAAGTCACGGTCACATCTGGGTGCACAGAAGCAATCGCGGCCACCATTTTGGGCTTGATAAATCCTGGTGATGAGGTAATCCTCTTTGCTCCATTTTATGACTCTTATGAAGCTACTCTATCAATGGCCGGAGCCAAAATCAAGTCCATCACCCTCCGACCTCCAGACTTCGCCGTCCCCCTTGACGAGCTCAAGTCTGCAGTGTCAAAGAACACTCGGGCAATACTCATAAACACTCCACACAATCCAACCGGAAAGATGTTCACTAGAGAAGAACTCAACACGATTGCTTCTCTTTGCATCGAGAACGATGTTTTGGCATTCTCAGATGAAGTCTATGATAAGCTGGCATTTGAGGCTGATCATATTTCCTTGGCTTCACTGCCGGGCATGTATGAGAGGACGGTGACAATGAACTCTCTTGGGAAGACCTTCTCATTAACTGGGTGGAAGATCGGGTGGGCCATTGCTCCGGTGCATCTGACATGGGGATTGAGGCAGGCACACTCATTCCTCACCTTTGCCACCTCGACCCCAATGCAGTGGGCCGCAGCAACAGCACTCCGGGCACCTGATTCCTACTACGACGAGTTGAAGAAGGATTACATGGCTAAGAAGGCGATACTGGTGGAGGGCCTGAAGGCTGCCGGTTTTGAGGTGTACCCATCAAGTGGGACCTACTTTGTGGTGGTCAATCACACTCCATTTGGGTTCGAAAATGACATTGCATTCTGCGAGTATCTGATCCGCGAAGTGGGTGTTGTTGCAATCCCAACTAGTGTGTTCTACCTCAACCCGGAAGACGGAAAGAATCTGGTGAGGTTCACCTTCTGTAAGGATGATGAGACTCTTAGGAAGGCTGTTGAGAGGATGAAAGAGAAGCTGGGGAGAAAGTGAGGAAGATTTTGTTTGTTGTTTGACCTTGCAGTAATTATGGATTACGGTAGTTAATAATGGTTATTGAAGTTTAATTAGGAGTATGGGAATTTTAAAAGGGTGGGTGGTATGAAAAGATACTGATTTTGGGTTACCCCAGCTTTGTGAATTGCAGCCAAGCTGTCCCATTAACAAGAATGCCATTGTTACCTGCTTCTTCGCGGATGGATGGGTTTTTATCTTGGTACACTTGCATGACTTGGGTCCATTCATCAGTTGGGGACCATGGTGATGATAACCTAGCCCAAAAGTTAAGGTCGGTCCGCCCCGTGAGTCGGTCAAGCATGTATTAGAACAATGGATGGTCAGAAGAAAATGACTAATGAGCAGTATTCCTTCCACTGGCAAGGCGTGTTTGCATTGGCCAGGCCCACCTGATAAGAGGCCTTATCTATATGATTTTTGGCCTACGCTCCATTCACAATGGAATGCACGGTTTGGATGGTTGAGATTGGTCATTGGTGTGCTTGTATGCCGTTGATGAGTTGCAAGGCATCCTACTTGCACCCTTTGTAAACCTGTCCGACTGTGTATTTTATTCACATCAATGGAAATTAAATGACTAGTGTTAATTTGATACAGATGATTTGGGTATGACTTCATTGCATAAAACGGCTACTTTAGGTGTGATGGTGCATCCATGCCTTCTTTATGAATGAATGATTTATGACTAAAAAACCTTCCTTTTTCATGCAAGTCACTGAAATCAATAAGACAATGAAGCAAAGTAATGGAGCGTTTTTTCCAATTTCTGGTGAGAAATGAAATTTTATTTGCATAGATTATATGTTTTGTACATGTCTTGCAGGACTCTACTTGGATTTACACCTTGTGTACATGCATTGTAGAATGATCCAAATGGGCAATCATGTTGGATATCTAATTTTAGTGTCTTCAACAAATTGTCAAGGGTGAGTTTGGTTGCACCTAATACCTTAAAATTTCATGATTAATGCAAAATTTCATGATATTTCATGAAATTTTGTATGACCAAACGCACAAAATTGCACTTATTGGCTAAGTTGCAATCATTAATATAGACATTACAAGCAAGATTTTATTTCTCATGAATTCATTTATTTTATACCTGTAAATAGAAAATTAGAAAAAGGTTATTTTCTTTCCCTTGAAGGAATTATAAGGTATTTAATCAATAATTCCATATTTGAGTTGTTTAAAACATGATGACATGGAGAGATGTTTATTTGGAAATATTTTGAAACTTATATTTAAAAAAAGAACAAAAATAATAATAATAATATAAATTGAATTAACAAGTAAAATGCACATATCTCCATATTTATGGAACGTTTTGTTAAAATTATGATGTTTGCAAACATGGGAAATACTTTAATCAGGATAGTATATATAGAATAAACATTAACCTTTAGATTTGTAATAAGCCTGTTGGGAGTTGAAATACGAGCATCTTGTTGGAATTACCAGTAAAATTACATTTATATGCCTTTCCATGCATCCAAACGCGAATTTCCCCCCCTTTCTTTCCAATGTTTTGCTGACGGCCAAAGCGAACGTACAACTAACTGCATCTAGGGCCCACCATGGTTTATTTACAATATCCGATATTCAATGAGGTTACTTCACCATGAAAATGAGATGCACCGAAATCAAATTGATCTAATCATCAAGTGGGCCATAATGTGGAAAGCAATGGCAACCACCGAAAACCATTAAATCCACATCATGGCCCACTTTATGGTTGGATTGCTTGACTTTTGGGAGCCACATCCACTCAGTGGGCACAGTCCCTTTTCCATGGTAGGTACACTGTTACACATGTTTGGTAGATTATATGTGGCCCATTAAACTACACATGCACATGTTTACATATGTGGAGGTAATTATTCTATACATGCGATGATGATATAAACACATTAATTTTCATATGGTCAATGCAATGATCTTTTGTTGATATTCGTCGTTTATAAAGGGCTGATCTACTTCTCACATGAGATAAACCCTTGTTTGAGCACGCACAACAGTAGAAGTCCATGCTGAAATGCATGTACATTAGAGATGTATCTCTACCTTAATTTATGAGATGATCTGAATGACATTTTATTGAAATTGGTACCATACCCTATTAAATCATGCAAGCCCACAAGCTGTATCATGGATAAAGTATTAATTAATTAGGCATGTCTTGCATGATGATCAAGTCTATGATGAACACTTGATGATTTACATGTGTCGTGAGACTAATTACCATCAAGTGACAGAGCCATTACATTTCTATTGTTGTGTGAGTTTGCTAGTCTTATAGGTGACTTAAATGTCCTTATTGCAATATGCTAGATGGCAAAGGTCCTGATAACTTGATGTTATTTGGTGTGCATTCTGAAGTTTTAGGTATAAGAACTTAATTGGCTCAAAAGTATTTTCTGAAAGATCTGCAGAGATAGGTTAGAAGTAGATCACACATGATTGCAGATAATGATTATATGAAGAGTACTTATTTATGATGTTAGATCGAATGGGTAGTTAGATTTTATTATAAATGACTTTGAAATAATTATTTATATATGACATATGTAATTATTTTCAATGAGATATGATGAGGTAAGACCTGATGGGCTCAAATATATAATACTCAGGCATTTACGACGCGCCTAAATAGTACACCTGTCATGTCTTAATTCAAATTGAACCGACTAAATTGCACCGTCGTTAAGTCAAACTAAGATTGAATGGATAATTCTAAGCTTTGATTCCTGGACACTTGTTTGTTAAAATAAGATCATCGGATATTTTTCAATTTTAGCTGTCCGCTAAATGTCTACTAATTAGATAGTCAAATGATGAGAAGTGTCATTTTTGGTCAATGAAGCATGTGAACTAGCAACAATAATTTCGACAGTTTAAGAAATTGGAAATAAAAATTATGAAGAGAGTAGGCCGAGCTTGTACAATCTCTCGACCGAGTATTGTGTAACATTTTAGGTGAAAATGACCAATGGTCTACATCCAACGTACCTGTTGAATTTACGGGCTGTCTCGCACACGCCTTGCATTTTTCGTATCCAAGGTACTCATGCAATGTGAGTTTTCAGTAATTACGGCTCTTTCTGGAGCAATTTCCAACTGTACGACCGATATATGGCCCACCAACCTTTTTTAGCCCACTTGCTTTTTACCTCCCAAGAATAAGCCCCAGTTGTACGGCCCTATTTCTCAGGTCGAAAATGCCCCTGTTTTCCTTCCTGAGGCAGATCGCCTGGTGCTCGATTAAATACGAGCGCTTACGCTCCTCGAACTCCAAGTTGTACGAGCGGTTCAAAAGATATCAAAGTTACATTGCCCCACAGTTATGTATTTGTTATATCCACAACCTTCATCCATATTTCGAGATCATTTCGGAGCATTATCGAAAAAAAATCATACCCAAAGATCAACTGGACCGCACCACAAAGAGCAGCGAGAAAATTGATTTTTAAGTTAAAAATTTTTTAGGGCCCATCATAACATTTATTTTCCATCCAATCTATTCATAAGGTCACAAAGACCTGGATGAAGAGGAAAAACAAATTTCATAATGATCCAAAACTTTTGTAACACCTAAAAGGGCTCCAAGGGTAGACGTTCAATTCCCCATTGTCTTTTATAGTGTGGTCCACTTGATAGTTAGATCTATCTATTTTTTGCCTCAAGCCTTAATATGAGTTTGCCAAATAGATGGACCGTTTGGATATAACACAGACCTTATGATGGAACCCACAAAAGCAACGAAAATTGCGAGGCCAAAAAAAAAAAAAAAAAGCCCCGGCTGCCGTATAGGCGACCGTGACGGGCCAACTGGCAGAATTTATTTATTGTTTTATTTTTTTTCTTTTAGCAGGAGAACTTTTTTTGCCTTACATTTTTCTCTAATACATAATTATGTAAATATGTATATATAAGTATATAAAAATATTTTTCTATCTTTTAATTCATTTCTTTGCATATTTATTTAACAAGCATATCTCCTAAACTAGGATGAGTTAACGTACCACATATGATTTTGGGGTAGGAGAAGCTAATTTAGCCAACCAACATAGTTATTTTTCAAGATTCCATCGGGTCGATGGTCAAAAATCCATCTCATTCATCTCGCGGTCAATTTCATTCATTTTATTCACTTCGCGGTCAATTCGCTTCACTTCACGGTCATTTTCGGCGATTCCGTTTAGATTCACGGTCATTTCCATGCACTTCACGGTCAATTCCCTTCACTTCACGGTCATTTCCATGCATTTCACGGTCATTTAGCTTCACTTCACGGTCGTTTCCATGCATTTCACGATCAATTCCGGCAATTCCGTTTAGATTCACGGTCATTTCCATGCACTTCACGATCAATTCCCTTCACTTCACAGTCATTTTCACGCATTTCACGGTCAATTCGCTTCACTTCAGGGTCATTTCCATTCATTTCACGGTCATTTTCGGCGATTCCGTTTATATTCACGGTCATTTCCATGCACTTCACGGTCATTTTCACACATTTCACAGTCAATTCGCTTCACTTCAGGGTCATTTCCATTCATTTCACGGTCATTTCCGACGATTCTGTTTAGATTCACGGTCATTTCCATACACTTCACGGTCAATTCCTTCACTTCACGGTCATTTCCACGCATTTCACGGTCAATTCGCTTCACTTTAGGGTCATTTGCATGCATTTCACGGTCATTTTCGGCGGTTCCGTTTAGATTCACGGTAATTTCCATGCACTTCACGGTCAATTCCCTTCACTTCACGGTCATTTCCACGCATTTCACGATCAACTCGCTTCACTTCAGGGTCATTTCCATTCATTTCAAAGTCATTTCCGACAATTCTGTTTAGATTCACGGTCATATCCATACACTTCACGGTCATTTCCATGCATTTCACAGTCAATGAATGGAATCGCCGGAAATGACCATGAAATGAATGGAAATGACCGTGAAGTGAAGCGAATTGACAGTGAAATGCGTGGAAATGACCGTGAAGTGAAGGGAATTAATCGTGAAGTGCATGAAAATGACCGTGAATCTAAGGGCGTGTTTGATTTTCAAGAGCAAAGGTAAATACCCAGGAAATGGTAATCATTACCATTTCATCCGTTTGAAAAATCCAGCGAAACTTCTGCATTGAGAATCGGTTCAAAATAGCTATTTAAAATTTTTAAACCTCAAGTTAATATATATGATATATCAATTCCGTCCATATATTTTACCACAATATTTTGAGGCATGAGCTAAAAAATGAGGATGATCCAACACTCAGGTGGCCCACACCAAAAGAAACAGTGGCCTCACAAAGTTTTTAACGGTAAGTATTTGATTCCTGTTTTCGTATGGTGTGGTCCACTTGAGTTTTGGATATACCTCATTTTTTTTCTCATACTATAAATTCAAAAGGCATAATGATAATGAATGAACGGTGTGGATAAGAGAAATGCATCACAGTAGGACCCATATATATTTTGTAATGTTTTCAGTTTCCGTGTTAAAAAAGTAAGTAGTCAAATTAGGTGCGTTGTAAATACACAGGTAATTAATTATTACTCTTTTCCCTGGTATTTACCAGTGCATTGGGAAATCAAACAGGCCTTAAACGGAATTGTCGGAAATGACCGTGAAATGAACGGAAATGATTGTGAAGTGCATAGAAATGACCGTGAATATAAACGGAATCGTCGGAAATGACTGTGAAATGCATGGAAATGTCTGTATAGTGAAGGGAATTGACCGTGAAATGTGTGGAAATGACCGTGAAGTGAAGGGAATTGACCGTGAAGTGCATGGAAATGGCCTTGAATCTAAATGGAATCGCCGGAAATGACCATGAAATGCATGGAAATGACCGTGTAGTGAAGCGAATTGACCGTGAAATGCGTGGAAATGACTGTGAAGTGAAGAGAATTGACCATGAAGTGCATGAAAATGACCGTGAAATGAATGGAAATTACCATGAAGTGAAGCGAATTGACCATGAAATGCGTGGAAATGACCGTGAAGTGGAAGGGAATTTATCGTAAAGTACATGGAAATGACCGTGAATCTAAACGGAATCGCCGGAAATGACCGTGAAATGCATGGAAATGACCCTGAAGTGAAGCGAATTGACCGTGAAATGTATAGAAATGACCGTAAAGTGAAGGAAATTGACCGTTAAGTGCATGGAAATGACTGTGAATCTAAACGGAATCGCCGGAATTGATCGTGAAATGCATGAAAATGACCGTGAAGTGAAGCGAAATGACCGTGAAATGCATGAAAATGACCGTGAAGTGAAGGGAATTGATCGTGAAGTGCATGGAAATGACCGTAAATCTAAACAGAATTGCCGGAAATGATCGTGAAATGCATGGAAATGACCATGAAGTGAAGCGAATTGACCGCGAAGTGAATAAAATGAATGAAATTGACCGCGAGGTGAATGAAATGAATTTTTAACCATCGACCTGATGGAATCTTGAAAAATTACTACGTTGGTTGGCTAAATTAGCTTCTCCTACTCCAAAACCATATGTGGTACAATAAGTAACTCATTCTAATTTAGAAGATATGCTTGTTAAATAAATAAACAAAGAAATGAATTAAAAGATAGAAAAATATTTTTATATATTTATATATATGTATTTACATAATTATGTATTAGAGTAAAATATAAGGGAAAAAGTTCTCTTGTAAAACAAACTAAAAAATAAAAAATTCTGCCAGATTCGGGCGGCCGCAGTAGTCTGAGGTTTTTTTTTGGCCGTAGAATTTTCATTGCTTCTATGGGTCCTATCATAAGGTCTGTGTTATATCTAAACCGTCCATCTATTTGGCGAACTCATATTAAGACTTGAGGCGAAAAATAAGATAGATCTAACTATCAAGTGGACCACATTGTAAAGGTAGTGGGGAATTAAACGTCTACCATTGAAACCCTTTTAGGGGTTACAAAAGTTTCGGATCATTATGAAATTTGTTTTTACTCTTCATCTAGGTCTTTGTGACCTTACGAATAGATTGGATGGAAAATAAAAGTTACGGTGGGCCTTACAAAACTTTAACGGTGAAAATTGATCTTCCTGCTGCTCTTTGTGGTGTGGTCCAGTTGATCTTCGGGTATGATTTGTTTTTTTTTTTTCATAATGCTACGAAATTATCTCGAAAATATGGATGAAAGTTGTGGATATAATAAATACATAACCGTGGGGCATGTAACATTGATATTTTTTGAACCGTTCGTATAACTTAGAGTTCGAGGAGAGTCAGCGCTCGTCTGCGAGCACCAGGCGATCCGCCTTCAAAGTAGGGGCATTTTCGACCTGAGAATGGTGCCGTACAGCTGGGTCTTATTCTTGGGTGGTAAAAAGCGAGTTTAAAAAGGTTAGTGGGCCACATATAGGTCGTACAGTTGGAAATATCTCCTCTCTGTGCGGAGAGCAGGTGCAGTGGACGCGGACTGTGTAACGAGGAGCTCACCACGATATAACGGGGTGTGGATTCTCCATGAAGCCCATCCTGATTTATGTGTTTTATCCATGCCGTCCTTCTGTTTCTTCCGCTCATTTCAGATCATGAGATGAAAATTCAAGCATATAAATAGTTCAAGTGGACCACACCATAATAAATAGTGGGGATTGAACATCTACCGTTGAAAACTTCTTGCGGCCACATAAGTTTTGGATCAAGCTGGTATTTCTGTTTTTTTTTTTTTTTTCATCCAGGTCTGTGTGACCTTATAACAGGTTGGATGGCAAATAAACATCACGGTGGCCCCAGGAGGGTCTCAGCAGTGGACGTCATTATCTCCACTGTTATCTCTGGTGCGGTCCACTTTAGCTTTGGATATGCTTCGATTTTAGCCTCATGCTTTAAAATGAGCTGAAAAACCAGATGGACGGCATGGATAAAACACATACATCACGGTGGGCCCCACATAGAATCCACAATCCGCGTCCACGTGCAGCGACTTTCGCGGTTCATTGAACCTCCACCGTACATAGTGATTGGACCTGTTGGAAGGATGGGGTCCATGTGAAAGTATGAATGGGAAGATCCTAACCATCAATCCAATCCGCTTTAACGGTTGCCTTTTTTTTTTTTTTTGTTTTAACCAATCTCTTTTCAGGCCAACGATTGGAAAGCTAGGGTTGTGTGATCACTGCTGTTTTAATGAACTGTCTCGATCACCGACCATTGTACTGCGTCTTCGGACGATATTAGGTGGGAGTGCCTTAGGTGCGGTCCCGGCCTCACCCAACACGTTACGACCCGACCATGGGGCCCACCTTGATGTACGTGTAGTATATCCACGTCGTCCATCCGTTTTTCCTTCTTAGGGTAACAACCACTGTTTACTATAGGGTAATTACCACATTTCCTGTAGCTTCCATGACCGTATAGCCCACGAGAAGTTTTTAATGGCCAATCACCACTGTTTCCTGTAGTGTGGTCCACCTAACATTTCGATCTGCTTCATCATTGGTCTAGTTCTCTAAAATGAGCTGTAAAAACTGATGAACGGCGTCGATACACTTCACATATATAAATATAGGCCCTACGGTCAGGATCGGCACCATGTTGGGTGAGGCCGGACGCGGATTTCCTGCGAAACCTTTCGCAGCAAGTTAGAGTAAAAGGGAGGATCAATGACGACCGTTGAAACATTCATGCGGCCACAAAAGTTTACTATCATGCAAAGTTTTTGGTGATCCCAATCTAAATAACCTCATAAACGGTTTGGATGCCATATAAACATAAGGTAGAGCTCAGAAAGGTTTCAATGGTAGGAAACTCTTTTCCTAATTTTCCATCTCATATGGTCCGCTTGAGTTTGGGATCCAACTTATTTTTGGTTTCATTTTCTAAAATGATCTCGGAGTGGATTTCTAAAAAATATCACGGTGGACTCCACCTGGCGTTCCATAGCAGGAACATCCTGCAAAGCCTCTAGCAGGAAACCCGCGTCCGTTGAGACCGGGCCGCACATAATCCGCTCCCACAGGTTGTGGGATACAGCCATAGACCAGAACGGTTAGGAAGTAAAGAGAAAAGCTCGATACTCTGGCAGCGGTTGATGGTACACAGGCAGTTAAAATTACTTAGAAAATGCATAAATGTCACACAGGAAAGTCCAAATAAAGTGTGGGAATTTTAAATCCCGGTTTAAATGTACCACGAACCAAAAATTAAATTTATTTGAGCATCTGATTATCGGATTGGTGGACATTTATTTAACGGTTGAGAATAAAAATATTCAACGGTCATTCAGCAACAAACAAGTTTCCAGAAATTAGAGGTTACGGGTTATTAAACGAATCTGATTTTAGTCTTATAACTTATTCACAGGGTTTCCACAATTTAGTCTGTTTTGATTTAAGATAATATATGCCACGTGTACAATTTATAAGTGCCTCCGTATCAAGCGTCTAGCTGCCCGAGTACCATATAAAATGGAGAAAATCTTTGGCATACTGTGGCGTTCCGTACGGATGCACGTAGACATTGTGGACGTGGAATACATTTAACTTAGATCAAACCGTACAATTAATAGGCCCCACTATATAAGGATTATAATTGAAAATTTATACTGGATATCTAGTAAGATTATTTGATTTATGCACATCCAATGGACAGCTTAAATTGACTAATGGTCCAGATTCAAAGAATAGATTTTCATCACTCCGAGTGAGAAATCATCTAATCAATATGATATCATGGGACATGCACTATCTACAATGGGCCCCACTAGTTGGATGGTTTAATTTGAGGTATGTTTCCGCCACGTCTACAATATCTGTGTGCATGCGCATGGAGCATCCGTATCTGCCAGAGTACAGAGTATCACTTAGGTCACGTGAAAAAAGGGCGTTGGGGGAGGGAGGAAGAATTATTTCGGAGAAATTGACAACTGTATATGCAACTTTTTACCCAGTTTCTTTTCTCAAGAGTCCAAAACTTACCTTTCTAACTTAGACGTTGGGCGTACGAACGAGCATTTGAAGACCAAAATGTCCCTCCTTCTTTTCAGAAGCGGATTGGCCGGTGTAAGAAGACGAGCGCGGACGGACGCGGATTGCGTCCTACCCCCGCCCGGGCGGGGCTCTGTGGGCCCACCGTGATGTAAATGATTTATCCACGCCGTTCATCATTTTTCTTAGATCATTTTAAAGAAGACATGATTTAAAAAGTGAGGCAGCTATAAGGCTTAAGTGGACCACAAAGTGGGGATTGAACGTATACCATTAAAAACTTCTTGGGAACATGAGAAGCTTCAGATCAAGCTGTGGCTCTTAGAATGGTTTCAACAGTAGGTGTCATTATCGCTGCAGCTTCCTTTGGTGTGGTCCGCTGGAGCTGTGGACCTGCTTCATTTTTAGGATATTTCCTTAAAATGATCTGAGAAAATAGATTAACGGCGTGGATAAAACAATTACAACACTATGGGCCCCACAGAGCTCTTCCGTCCGGGCGGGGGTAGGACGCAATCCGCGTCAGCGCTGACGCTCGGACGCGGATTAGATACTAACGGGATGAGTAGCGAGTCGGCTACGGAAGTGACGTCACCAAGTTATGTGTGTCCCGCTATGATGTATGTATTATATCTACACCGTCCATCCATATTTAAATATCATTTTAGGGGATGAACCAAAGAACGAGGCAAATAAAAATCTGTAGCGGACCCATCAAAGAAAACAGTGGGAAGAGTGGTTCCCACTGTTGAAACTATCCTAAGGCCTATCATAATGTTTATTTGAAATCCATGCCGTTCAAAAGTCAAAAAGGTCATGAAATAAGGGAAACACAAATATTACCTTGATCTAAAACTTGGTGGCCTTTAAAAGTTTTTTTGGTAGGCGTCACTTTCCCACTGTTTTCTGTGTTGGGTCTACCGGAGATTTGGAGTTAACTCGTTCTTTGAATATTGCTCTAAAATAATCTCTCCAAATGGAAGAAATGTGTGGATACAAAACATACATCATGGTGGGGCCCACGAGCGTCAGCGCCCGTCTTCGCACCAGCCAAGACCCTTCCGTAAGGAAGGCATGGGTATTTTGGTCTTAAAATGTTTGTCCGTACGTCCAACGTCTAAGTTGGGACGGTAAGTTTTGGACTCTAGAAAAAACAGGATAAAAAGTGGCGTCTACGGTGTTCAATTTCTAAACAAAACAAATCATCCAGAGAAAACTAGAGCGAGGATATTTTTTTAGCATTCATCTTTCACACGTGAAAAGTTAGGATACGTGTGAGAGATCCAAGGCTTTCAGCAGACGACCCTACTGTCTAGATTTCTTGTCTCTGGACGGTCTGATCATTAGGCCCACTACATGCATAACAGAAATTGCCAACCGTCCAAACATAATTTATTTATATTTCACCTAACCGATAATCAGATCTGCCTGTATGCGAAGAAATATATCAAAACAGGACACGTTTCTGATGAGCAGCTTGGATCTCCTCCAAATATACCAAGCTGCGTCCTGCGTTCCTAAGTTCCAAAATAAGTGCCCGTACTCGGGAGCGGATTAGGTGAGAGACCCTGGATCCACTGAGGTGGGTGGGACCGCTGACTGTGGGGCTAACAGTGATGTATTTTCCGTTAATCCACACTGTCCAACCATTTTCAAAGCACATTTTAAGATATGATTTAAAAAATGAAGTATGCCCAAGTTTCAGGTGGACCACACCACAGGAAACAGTCATGATTGAATCCCCACCATTAAAACTTCATGGGGTCCACCAAAATGTTTATTTTCCATCCAACCTGTTAATAAGGTAAAAAATAACTATATGGATAGACCAAACAAATATCATCTTGATCTAAAGATATTTTGGCCCACAGGAAGTTTTTAATAGTCAATTACTACGGTTTCTTTACTATGATCCATCCGACATTTGGATCTGCTTCATTTTTTGGATCATGTCCTGAAATGATTTTTAAATACATATGGATGGTGTGGATTTAGTCAAATATATGAATGTGACCCCACAATTAAGAGGTCCCACGCATCCGGATCCTCCGAAGCTGCGCCCCTTGCTGAAATTGAAAAGTGAACTTTGAATCCTCGCCCGTGCCTCGTAATTGTAAATTGCACCCAATTGTCAGCATTTCTTTGTCACTTGTCTGCTTAAGGTGACAACCAAGAACATGTGTAAAAGATTCAATCCGTTCATCTTGGAAGCGACACACCATCTAGAAGCCCGATTAGTCACATGATCGTTTGAGTTGGTATGCCACACCCGTCTAGTGAATTTCTACTACACATCGATTTATCTCAATCGTTCATTTATTTTGCAGCTATCTGCCAACTTAATAAGTATAGCATTTTAACTTTTCAGTGGTGAGCCTTACTAATGAAGGATTCGATCCGATAAACATTTGCCACTACTATCGCGCGAGAGTGCACTTGCGAGTACTGTTAGCAGTGTCCACGTGCCGGCCTGCACGGACAAGAAAGGCCGAATCAATATCAGCGACCGTATCCTCCCGTCAACACAGGGAACGGGCAACCCAATCCAACGGGCCAAAAAGCCCTTTCCAAATCCATCCGTCCAAGGTGGGCGACTCCTTCCATGAGGAGGGAGGGAGAAAAGGAGAGTTATATGATATTCAGGTAGCGTATGAAAATGAAGCTTGATACACGGGCACTAAGAACTTGCATACGCCAAATTTGTTAACTCAATTTAAACCGACTAAATTCTAGAACCATCCATCGATAAATCATAATTCAAAAATCAGATTAGGCGAATGATCATAGCCTTTGATTAGTGGACACTTGTTTGTTGAAATATGACCATTGGAAACCTTTATTTTAACCATCGAATATATGTCTACCAATCAGATAGTCAGATAATTAAATAAGTGTAAATCTTGGTTCACGGCTCATCTAAACTGGGGTCCATAATTTGGACCGTCTAATTTGACTTATTTATGTGCCACGTACGCATTTTGAAAAGAATTTCTAAGTGACTGCGTACCATTCATCGCATTCTGCAGAGTATCAAAGTTCTTCTCAAAGACGAAAAAAGAAAGAAAGAAAGAAAGAAAGAAAGGGCTCGAACCATTCCTCCACCGTCCGATCCCCAATCAACGGCTGCAATTGAAAAGTAGCGGCCCGTTGGGAGGCTCGCTCTCCTCCCAAATGACAATAATAAAATCCGGTTTTTTCCTATCACACTCAAACGGTTTCATGTCCTCTTCTCCTCCGCTCTCACTTCTTCTATCCTTCATCCCTTCCTGCTAACGTGCACCGCCTCATGCTAACCTGCGCACCCTGAGATGTCACGACCCTCTTTCTATCTGATAAGAATTTCTCGTTACAGAAAAACCCATTGAAAGGAAGGAGAAAGAAGAAAAAGAGGAAAAGAATCAGCCATGGAAGTGCAGAAAAGCCAGACCAAGCTGACAAGAACATCATCATCTCTTCTCCGCTCTCCAACCGTCCGATCTTCCATCCACAGCCTCTCATCAATTGATGAAGAGTCACAGAACAAAACCCACAAGCCAGTTTCCGGAAACGGCGTCCCAAACCGCTTCCTCCCGTTCCTGGTGGTGGCGATCGTCTTCCTGCCGGTCTTCTTCTTCTTCTTCTTCTACCTCAGAGAAGAAATTCCAGTCCTGAGCAGCTTCTTGATGGCTCCAGTCGTCGTCACTGCCGCTGCCTTTGCTGCGAGAAAGGGCTCCATCGTCCGGAAGATCACGCTGGTGTCGTCGCCAGTCTTCAGGCATTTATGGGAAGAGCGGAATCGGAAATTGCGGTTCAGGAAGGACGATTCGGTCCAATGGTTTATCGGTAGTGGTGGGGAGAATTCATCCTTGAAGACGGATCAGAAGAAGATTATCCGAGAAGGGGTTGAATTCTACAGTAATGGGGATTTTTACGAAGGTGAATTTCACAAGGGTAGGAGTAATGGGAGTGGGGTTTATAACTATTATGTGAACGGCAGGTACGAGGGTGATTGGGTCGATGGGAGATATGATGGATATGGGATCGAAAGCTGGGCGAGGGGGAGCCGGTACCGTGGGCAGTATCGGCAGGGCTTGCGGCACGGGCTCGGCATCTATCGGTTTTACACAGGAGATAGCTATGCTGGTGAGTGGTTTAATGGGCAGAGTCATGGCGTTGGAGTTCAGACATGTTCGGATGGGAGCTGTTATGTTGGGGAATTCAAGTGCGGCGTCAAGCATGGATTGGGTCGTTACCATTTCAGGTAAATCTATGTTTTTATTTATTTATTATTATTATTTTTTAAAAACTTTTAATATTTCATTTTTATTGGTTTTGCATCTTTTTGGATGTGATCGAGTTTTGGATTTGATTGGATTATGAATTTTTGTCATTGATTCTTGATTGTTTTATTGGGGATCTTGATCAATTGGATGCCAGTAATTTGCATGCGTTCTGTTTATTTGATTGCTCTCTTGAAGAATACCAATGGTGGGGGTTCAATTCATTGATAGTTTTCCTGGAGACCTGGATAGATGAAACATTTTGAATTTTTTCTAGTATAGATTATCATTTTCTTTGAAACTCGGATGAAACTGCGAAAATTTAGGTTTTGTACTGTGTATTCGAATATTTTGTGGGAGATAACCCATGTATGAAGCAGACAAGCCTTTTGGGGATTATCTTTTAATGGTTTTCTTGCAGATGCAGATAGATAGAACATAGAAGACTGTGCTTGGTCTCAATTTTGGATTGTTTCCTTGGAATCACATCAATGGAACAGCAGAAATATGCATTCAATACTGATTCTTGATTCCTTTCTTTGAAACTCAAATTGATGGAACAGTAGAAATGTTTTTGGCACTGGATTATGTTTGTTTTCCTGTGGACCCAAATTGCTGGAACAGCAGATTGTGTTCTCATAGACATAAATTGGTGGAACAATAGAAGTTTGTGGTCGGTATCAAGTTCCGATCGGTTTGTCATGGACCCAAATCAATGGAACTGTTGATATGTGCATTTGGTGTTGATTTCTGGTATTCCGGGAGACTCAAATCAATAAAACAGTAGAAATCTGAGTTTGGTCCTAGGGATCCCAAGGTTGGAATTGTCGACTTTCAGGGTTGATTTTTCAATTGTTTTCTTGGGGACCAAGATTGGACGTACGGTAGAAATTCTTTGATTCCTTTTTTATTTTTATTTTTATAAATTGTTTGGCTTCTTCCATGTGGATTCTTCAATGTTTATGTTTATGCTTGTGTATGATATTTTGGACCATTAGCCTCGTGATTGTGTTAGCCTCACTAATCGCTCTTTTCCTGCTCCAAGCATGATGAATTAAAGAATCATGGCACTAACATTGTTGTTTCTAGGGGAATCAGCCCCAAGTTTCTTTTTTTCTTTTTTTTGGGGAAGTTTCTGCAACTGCATTAATTAAAAACATTCCAGTTTATGTCTTGAACGAAATATTAATAGCAAGATTGCATTGCTGTAGGAATGGTGATAGGTACGCTGGAGAGTATTTTGGAGACAAGATCCATGGTTTTGGGGTTTATCACTTTGCCCATGGTCACTGTTACGAAGGATCATGGCATGAGGGCCGAAAGCAGGGTTTTGGAATGTACACTTTCCGAAACAGCGACACAAGATGTGGAGAGTGGGATTGTGGAGTTTTAAAGAGCCCCCAACCACCATTAACTGATGCGGTACTGCGTGCTGTTCAGGTATGTTAACTTGCTCACACTTAAGTTGTTACCCTTTCACGTGATATTTTCTTTTGAATAAAGATCATAACACTCAACCTATCATATCAGTCAGCGAGAAAGGCCGCGGAGAATGCTATTCAACTTCCCCGTGTAGACGAGCGAGTAAACAAGGCAGTCATGGCGGCGAACCGGGCTGCCACTGCAGCCAGAGTTGCCGCCATCAAGGCGGTTCAGAATAGGATGGATGGGAAATTTTGCGAAATGGATGTTTAAGAACAGATGGATGGAAATTTTTGCAACACAGATTTCTAAGAACAAGCATCTTGCTAATACTGTAAATTGACTCAATTATAATTATCAGAGAGGTAACGACAGACCCAAGTCAGCAAAATGCTGACTGGGCATGTGTGTGTGAGGGAGAGAGAGAGAGAAGCGGACAACCAGAGACGTTCGAGATGTAGATTAACATTCTTGGTAGATGCTGTCATGACTAGTGTAACATGTAAATAAACCCATATGTATATCAATTGAATATGATTTTCCAGAGCTTGTTTCTTCTGTTGTTTTTACAATTCTGTTCCCCTTGTCCTAGCTACACTGCTTGCATTAATGTATGGAGCCCATGTGCTCTCTCATCTTTTGGCTGGGATTTTGCTGGTTTTGCAAGCACATGGGAAGGGACAGTAACTTTTTGTGCTTGCTCTCTTATATTTTTTTAATGACTGCTACATCCTTTTAATTTTTATTTGATGCTTTCTCCTTTTGGGCTTCAAGCGCATGTTATGTTAGACACCTCTTTTGCTTCGATAGATACCCACACGATTCGCAGCACATGCACCATCGTGTCACACTTACACTAGATCCGGGCCACCCATTGGATGAGGCTCACCGTCAGCTTGTCCTGGTGCGAAATCAGGCCAGCCTACTCAGCGAGTTGGTCACATGTGTATATTGAATCAGAAGTTTGCTCGGATACCTCCCGATTTGATACATTGGGACTTTAGCCTTTGAACCTGGATCATCTTTCAATGATCCAAGCTGTTTATTCGATGGGCGTCAACACGTGTGGTAGATATGACAAATAAAATCTCTTAAATTGGATTATTTTAATCATTTGAAATTTGGCTCTTTGCTTTGAAAATGATCGGTCACACTGATCTTTTTATAATAAAAGGTTTGAATGATTCAATCTCATAAATCTTTGGGAATCCCTCATCCAAGGAAGCTCTATCATGTAAACGGTTTGGGTCATTGGAAATCCCAATTCATTGGATATAGTCCCAATGAGTCAAAGGCTATCTGGTCTTTCTTTCTTTCATTCTTTTCCTTTCTCTAACTATCTATTTTTCATTTAAAAATGCGGTCCACTTAACAAACAGACCAGCCTTATTTTCATTTGGTCCTGCCTGATGAATGCCCAGATATCATGCACGTGCAGCGAAATCACCTCTTCAACCTTCCACTGCATGAATGGCTTAGCAATCCTTTTTTTCCCCTCCTTTCATGCAGCATCCACCTTGAATCTGGTCTTCTCTTCATTTGTTTAAAGATTTTAAGTCAGGAAGGTGAAGAAAATAACTAAAGCTAGCTCCTCACCCTTTCCATTTCTTGCCATCTCTTCAACCACTCCCACCTGCTTCTCACGGAATATATCCATGTGATTAATGTATGGTTGCCATCATTTTGACCCAAGTGGGTTTTAGTTGGGAGAATGGTTTGAAAATCAAAGCCCCCACATGCATAGGTGAGAGATGACTTGAGGGAGGAGCCATGCTCATGACTAGGTCTTGTCTACTAACATGTGTTTTTTTTTTCTATATTAGTCAACAAGGGAAAGGAGAAAAGCAAAGAAAATGTTATTTATTTCTGTCTTGTACGCTAGATCATATAACATGTTCTTACTACTCCTATATTAAAATATATAGCTAGTGAATTAATTATTAGGGAGTACTTTGGGTGTGCCTAAGGAAGTGCAAACTAGCCAGTGAAGTGGTGTCCAGATCCTAACTGAGACGTTTTCTTATGGGAATCTGATCAGCCTTTTTCATGGTTGGTAGATCTCTGTTGATTTTCGGTGGGTCTAGGATTATTATATTAATGCTAGATTGATGTAGAGCGGGTCGCGGACAATTACATGGCAAAGATGGATCAGAAAAGGCCCGGTCGCGACAGAAGTGATCTGGACAATCAGACCTTAAATCAGGCGTATCTCGCAATCCAGGATGAGTTACTGACGAAAAATATATGATTTTGGGGTAGAACGAGCTACTTTAGCCAACCAACCCAGCTACGCCGGGTTGCGATGCTCGGAATTGCGAGAAACCCCTGATTTGACGGTCGTTTCCCTGTTTCAATTTCGTTTTTACTATAAATAGTAGTTTTAGTTTGCTTATAACTCTTCATCTCGTCGGGCTTTAGGAGTGCGCCCAACGTGAAAAGAGCTTAGAATAATTAGGAGAACGGGTTGGTGACGCCAAATAGGACACTTACTATTTTTGGCCGAAAACCTTGCGCACTAGTAGACATCACGACCGTCTATAAATAGTAAGTTTACTATTTATAGTAAGTCACGAATTCTAGGAGTCCTAGTTGTAGTTTGATTCTGATTTCTTTCTCATTGCTTAGTACCCTTATTTAAAGGGTTGTGAACTCGTTTTTATGAATTAATTAAGCTATTTCGAATTTATTTAGAATTTATTTCTATTTTCTACTCTCTTTTCTCGTGGATTCGAGAAGTCTCTGTGAGGAGTCCAGAGAAGTTCCGTGGATTCGGAATAGTTATCCTCTTGAGGAAGACGGTGCTCGACCTCACGTCCTCCCCTGCGTCATAGATGCACTGTATTGGACTGTGATTATTGAGATACCGGCACGTGTCTTAATGTGAGCATGCTCGATCATGAGAAGCGTGTGATGAAGGTGTGGGCCCTGCCCAAGAGCTCAATTAGAGGTTCCATGTGCTTACAGATCTTTAAGAGAAGTTGAAATTTTTTTGGCCTTTATTTAATAAATGAGGTTTTGGAGAAATCCTTTTAAAGGGATACTAAGTCATTAATGATTTTCTATTTTGAGAGGCTTGTGTCTTGGGAAGATCTTTAGTGGGATATAGTAATATCTTATGGGAATTTTTAATAAGATAAGAAATAGATAAGCATGAGAGATTAAAATGCAGGGAAAGACTTATGTCCTTGCATATGTGATAGTTCTTGTTTTTTCTTAATTTATAATAATTGAGTTTTATGGTAATTAAAATTGGAATTTAAAAAAAAAAAAAAAAAAGTGTTAGTTTTGGAAGAAAGTATTTTATTGCAGAGGAAGAAAATCCTTATAAAATCAAATCTATGAATTGTGATGAATGTAAAATCCATGCATTATCTTCTTTCTTCCTTCATGATTCCTTGAGGCAAGAGGACATTGTGGGCCCACATGAACTAGGAAAAATATTGGCAATATGGGTAGATGCATGACAAGTCTGGCCTCCCCAGGTGGTGTGCCTTTGCATTCTATCTTGTAGATAAGGTGGGGACTTGCCATGGATTGAGAGCTACTGTTGAGGTAGAGCTATAGTTTGTTGGTGGCATGTGATCAGAACCGTTTATTTGGTGGGTGTTAGTGTTGATAGGGGATGACCCAAAACTGATGGGAAGATCCTAATGGTTTGCTCGTTTTGCTATTATTGGTTTGTTGACATAGTGCATAACGTACATGGGGGACTGCGGTTTGGTAATCTGAACCATTGATTTGGTGGGCATCAATGTAGATGGGTGTTTGAAGGCTATATTGAAGCAATTGGCGCTCATAAATCTCATGATAGGTACCCAGAGATTCATCCTTATGTAGGCTACGCTGCTTTTCTCTCTTCAAGGGCATGGTAGTAACTGTCCTCCTACATCATTGCCATACACGTGACGGACATCAGTGGATTCGGGCAGTAGATCAGAAGGCCAGTTGATGGAGGACAATCCTAGCCATAGATTTATCAGTGGTCCATACATATAGAGAAAAGGCAAATATGCAATTGGCGGAAGTTCACTAGTCGGATGGTCAGGATTGTCAATTAAGGCAATCATTAGTCAGTTGCTAATATGTGGTGGGCTCCACAAGAGATCAGTGCAGCAACGGTCCACGTGCAACAGAGACTAGAATGGTCTTGGGATAGTAGTTGCATGGGGCATGCCCCATCCATGGGGGAGCCCGTCAAGTCAACTTATATATATATATATATATATATATATAATATATACACACACACACACACAGAGACATGAGGTTGAGCTGTGCAGGCCCACCCTGATGTGTGTCAAACATCTACCCCATAAGTCAGATGCACCATTCCATGGTGGGCCATGTGCTTAAAAATCAAGTCAATTCATGACTTGGATGGGCCACACCACATACAACAGTTGAGGGGGTTATCCTCCCATTAAAACATTCATGATTATTTGTTAGGACCAACGAGATATGGTTCACAAATCCAGCCCATCCATTGTGTGTGTCCCACCTGAATGAGAGGTCAGACAAAGTTCCAGCCGCATCCTAAACTAAGGTGAGCCCCACTAAGTGCTTTTATATGTTTTAGGTATGTCTTCACATGATTTTAGATGGAATGGCCCACCTGAGTTCTTTATATGGCTGATTTTTGAGATATCCCATAAAGTATAAGGAACCTATCAATGCACGGTGTTGATGTTCCACACACATCACAGTAGGGCCCACACAACTTGACCTCATGGGAAGTTCCCATGAGGTCGACCTTATAATACCATTTCCTTATATATATATATATATATATATATATATATATATATATATATATATATATTCTTTTTTTTTTTTTTAATGTTCTGTTTTGAAAAAAAGTAATATTATAGAGATTGAACCCTACGTCACCTATGCGCTCTCTACCAGCTCTGCCAGCCCATTTATTAGCGAAAGACTTAAATGACGCGTTTTGTGGAAACAACTCATGGGCCTGTTTAGTCCGTGGCATTAAATGTATATGATTACATTAAATGAAATTAATACCATTATTGTACAATGATTATATGTCTGTAAATATTGTGATATTTTCCTCATCCAATCCCCACATTTTAGATCAAATTCTTTCTATCAATCATGGAACTATATATATATATATATATATATAATATATATATATATGTGTGTGTGTGTGTGTGTGTGTGTGTAATTCAAATGTCATATGTAAAGTGAGCATACGAATGAATGGTATAAATAAAACATATACATCAATGTGAGGTGGGCCCACACATATAATGGATTAAAAAAAAATCTCTAATGAGACCAAAATTCAAATCTATCATCCATAATCCCAATCCATTCTTCAGTCTCCAATTACTCGATGGAATTTACACGGGACCAACTGCAAGACCATCCCAATTAATCCCACCTAAGCGATGCATTTTGTGGCTCCAAATATGGTGAAATTTCATGACTAACCAGTCTAATTTTGGTGCAAAAATCCATGTGTTTAGTGAAATGTGGCAGCCAAACACAACCTTAGAAACTAACACAATTCTTATTTAAAAACTCTGATGTCTTGCATGTTAGTGTGTCACTTGCACTAATCTTTGTCTATTTTGTCCTCTTTCCATTGGAGCTTCCTCCTTTACGGAGTTTACAAATCAGTAAATTGATTGAATTGATGGGACGTGGATTGCATACTGCTCTGTCCAGACTGATCTCCCTCCATCTATTGCAGGGCGGAATTTGATAAGACGGTGGGTGAATGAGTCCATCCAATCAAATTCTGCCACATCAATGGGAGAGAGCTCAGTCCAAGTGAGGGCAGTTCTCAATCAGGGTCCACCTAACGGTCTCAATCGATTTAAATAGGCTACGCTCAAGTCAGAAGTGAGGTGCCGGACCGTCTCGATTGATTTAAATAGACTTGGCTCCAAGGTTAAATGCAAGATCGTGTCTCTCATAGATGTCAACTTGTGTGGTTTGAGGTGGTCCAAGTAGTAGGTTGGGGTCCACACAATGTATGAAGATCTCATTCAATGGCTGAGATGGATGGAAGACTTTTTCAGGGGGGTTTTTCTCCCTCTTCTTCCCTTTTAAAAAGTCGTCCTTTGGATAGTAGATTGATTTTCGTTTTTAAATCCTCGGAGGTGAAGGAACTTCTTCATCTTTCAAAAAAAAAAAAAAAAAAAAAGTTAAGGAACTTCATGCGTATCTGTCTATCCTTTAACAGCGTTAAATGGGGCGTATGGGTTGGTGATCCAAGCTGTTCTCTGATGGGCCCGCAGTTAATTGCCCATCCATAAGAAATGCTCTAGTGCTCATGTAGCACTTGCAAGTTATAGTGCTCCTAGTTGCATTGGGGCCCTTAGACAGTCTGATCCCCCAATCTAAACTGTCTATTAAGTCCAGGACACATTTCATAGCCTGTCCTGTAAAAATGGGACAAGTAGGATGATCCAATCTGCCTATTTTTGTGCACATACCTTGAAATAATATGAGAAAAGGAATGGAGGGTATATCAGGGGAGCCCGCCCACAGAATTGCCCTTTCATATGCCTAAAGACGGCGGGGTTAGGACGCAATCCGCTTCCTATACAAGTAACCAAGAAATAGGAACGCGGATTTGGTGGTGCTGCTAATACCAGGGTGTTGTGGGCCCCAACTTGATGTATATGTTCATGTCCACGTTGTCCGTTTGTTTTCCAGATATTCTAGGGCATAGCCCAAAAATGAAGAAATTACGAAGGTCAAGTAAACCACAACACAGGAAATGAAATCGGATTGCTACTGAATAACTCAGTTGGCCAACCTTGAATGTACGTAGTTTATCCATGCTGCCCATCAGTTTTTTCAGTTCATTTAAGGGGTTGACCTCAAAGTTAAAGCAAATCTAAATCATACCACAGGAAACAGTGGACTAATGATTTCCACCGTTGAAACCTTGTTACACCCCACACTGATGTTTATTTGCCATCTAACCCGTTCATAAGGTTATACAAATATGGATGAAAGGAAAACAGAAATATAAGCTTCATCCAAAACTTCCATGGCCTCCAATAAATTTTCAACTGTAGAAGTTCAATTCACACAATTTCCGTGGTGTGGTCCATTCGATGTTCAAGCCCTAAAATACAGAGTTTATTCGGCACTTACGCCTACCGAGTTGCTTGGTACCAATCGGCTTCCACAGGAAACAGTGGGGATAGTGACACCCACCGTTGAAACCTTTCTAAAGCCCACTGTAATGTTTATATATCATCCAACCTGTTGATAAGGTCATTCTGAGCTGGATGAAGGGAAAGCACATAGATCAGTCTGACCTGAAAGTTTTTAATGGTCATGTTTAATCACCGTTGTTTGCTGTGATGTGGTCTACTTGAGCTTGGTATTTTCTTAATTTATGAGTTTTTGTTGTAAAATGAGCTAGAAAAACAGATGAACGGCGTGGATATAAAACATATATATCAAAGTGGACCCCACAGCGCCCAACATATCGCCACAGCGGTGGTGTGGACAACATCATCTGATCCGCGCCAAGAAATAGACCGTAAAAGCAAAAGCATCTTTCTTCCTTCGACAGAAGAAAGTACACCTGTCAACGGCTCACATCCTCAACCGTGGACGATACACGCATGTAGGTTGGATGGGGAGCGGATTAGGTGAGACCCCGGATCTACCGAGGTAGGTGGGATCCCTGATTGTGGGGTTGACAGTGATGTATGTGGCTTAAATCCACACCGTCCAACCATTTTGATAGCTCATTTTAGGGCATGATCCCAAAAATGAAACTGACTCAAATCTTGGGTGGACCATACCATAGGAGACAGTCTGTGAATTCCACCGGAATGTTTATTTTCCATCCAACCTGTTCATAAGGTTCAAAAAAACACCTAGATGAAGTGACCGCACAAATATCATCTTGATCCAAAGCTTTTGTGGCCCACTAAAAGTTTTTAATGGTCAATCACAACTGTTTCCTATACTGTGGTCCATCTGAGATTTGAATCTGCTTCATTTTGATCGTACCCTAAAATGAGCTTTCAATACAGATGGATAGCGTGGATGTAATCAAATACATCACAGGTGGGCCCTAGAGTCAGGGGTCCCACCCACCCCGGTGGATCCGGGGCCTCACCTAATCAGCATCGGGTTGGATGGGAACTAGACCGTCCAATCTTTTTGTATAATGGTAGCCCGCTTGATGACTGGACCAACCAACGGGCTGGATCTCTTGCCCGGCCCTTGGGCCTGTTTAGCACTCAAGCCCTGGAAATGTGGGCCGGCAGGCCCATTGCAATCCCTGAGAAGCGCATGCCCTGAAGGAAATGTAGAATGCTCCATCAAGCAATTTACTTGAACAGTCCGACCAACGAATTGGACACGTGGAATCCAGCAAATCTGGGCTTTCGGATGATCGTGATCAATCGTATTAAATGAGGACCGTAGGCTGTAATTATTCATTTCCAAGCCACCATCAAGCGGCTAGGATAATCTGGTCCGGTACATGTTGGGGCATAGGAGCATCCCATAACGAGCTTCATCATCTGAACGGCTTAGAATATCAAAAAGTTGTGTCCCACTTTACCAATGGTTGATAAACAAAGAGAAATGGTTACTTTAGATATAACTATGCGTTCTTAGTCGCACCCAACAATTGTACGGCTGAGCTCACTTTTCAGTTATTTAAACAGTCACCAGATGATCCCATCAATCCAATTTGACATCTAACAATGCCCAATCAGATGAATAAGACAATCCCGAGGGAAAGAATTATGAAAATCCCACCCACGATAGATCTAACCCCATGAACGGTGTGGATCACCAGAATGAAAGCCCTACAAGCAAGAAAAATCATTGGGGGTTCAGAGCGCGTGTACAGATGCGGCGTGTAGGATTAGAAAACCTCTTCAAGAAAGTTTCCCTCCATTTTTTTTTGAGTGAGGTAACGGAAAAAAACAGAAAGAAAGGTTCCTTTCCTTTGTCTTGGGAAGACTGAAAGATGGCCAAAGAAGACAGAAAGAGATAGAGAGAAAAGAGAGAGATGGAAAGAAAGAAAGAATCGCTTTCTGCATCTCCAAAATCCATTCTTTCTACTCTTCCTTTCTCCTCATATACACCTCCCAATCTCTTTACAACACAACAGAAGAACAAAACCAAACTATTTGAACAAAACCCATGTCTCTAAATCCCCATCCTCGCATCAGACTCAATCCCATCAGAAGCTACAGCCTCTATTGGTGCTACCAATGCCATTGTGCGGTCAGGATCCTCTCTCCCTCCCCCACCGAGATCATCTGCCCCCGTTGCTTTGGCCAATTCATTTTCGAGATCGACTTCGCCCGCCCCCGCCTTGTCATCGACCTCACCGCCCTCGACCCTTCCCCCAATTCCCGTCTCCTCGAAGCCCTCTCCATCGCTCTTGGCCCGCCGACCTGGCGCCAACCCTCCGAATTAGACCACCGGAGAAGGAACCCGCTGTCCCAATCCGAACTCGGAATTGTCCCTGACCATTGGGTCCTCTTCCGTACTGAGGGCCCCACTCGACCGGCCCGGACAGCCTCCCTGACAGAAAGTTCTGGCTCTTCCCCTGCCCCAGCAGTCAATCCCAACGATTACTATGTGGGGCCCAGGTTCAATGAGCTGATCGAGGAGCTGACTCAGAACGACCGCCCTGGCCCACCTCCTGCACCTGCTTCGGTAATCAATGCACTGCCGATGGTGAAGATCACACCAGCCCATATGACTGACGGTTCCCATTGTCCGGTCTGTAAGGATGACTTTGAGGTTGGCGGGGAGGCGAGGGAGATGCCGTGCAAACATGTTTATCATTCAGATTGTATTGTACCTTGGCTGCATATTCACAATTCTTGCCCAGTTTGTCGACAGGAGCTGTGTATTTCCTCTAACAATGAGCTGCCTGTTCCCTCTAACAATCACCTACAGAATGATGGTGACGGTTCACGTGAGGAAGGGGGTGGGCACCGCAGGCGGAGGAGATGGATTCCCTTCTCCTTGTCATGGCCTTTCCGTTCACCATCCAGCAGGATCTATCACTACCGTGGTACTCTGGATGATGGTGCCTTCAATGCTCGTGGTAGTAATGGTTCAACTTACTTTCTCCTTTTTATTAAGAATTGTAGGGTCCTGATTCTTAAGCCGGTTTGGGATTGCGTACGTGTGATGCGGGATTGGAATCCAGAATGTTGATCTGATGGTCCCCACCTTGACTGGGGATTCCCCAAAACTCACTTAGATCAGAATGTCCTGACCCTTCGATTAGCGGCCTATAAATAAACAGTTATGAAAAAAAAATAAAATTACAGTAATGTTCCACATTCAACAGAAATAGAGCCAAGACCAAAAGGATAGGATCTCTCAATCTGGACCTCTTTTTGGCATCTCCCATCCATAGTGAGCCCAACAGATCAATGGTCTGGATTATTGCACCATGGGCCCCACGTGTCTCAGAACTTCTGCTAACTGCTGAGGCTATGGACCCCACAATCCCTTTTTATTCAGTATGGTGAAAACAGGATAATTTCTTTCTTTCAGTCACTAATGTATTAGTATCTTTACAACTGTAATTGACCATTGCACACACTTGTTTGTGATTTTTGTTTTCCAAAATTTTCGTATTCACATACCATTTGTGATCATTTTGCATTTGGTGGTTTGAAATTTCATCTCATGCTATGCAATTCAACTTATGAAAAATAGCATGGGCATCCTAATTCAACTCATCTCATTTGCAACCATTTCGGGGTTTATGTGGTTTTGAAAACCTACAAAGCCTATATACAGATATAGAGAGCGGTGGCATGACTTCAGTTTAACCGTGAGCTAAGAATACGACAATCCTTGTACAAAAGGATAGTTTAAATATCGTATCCTTCAAAGTATCTGCAATATCCCATACCTATATAATATTGATGTTCTGTCCATTTATGTACCCTAACCATACACAAGTATCCATCCCAGTTAGAAATCCTTCTTACATGGCCCTACAAAGTTCAAGCTGAACTTGTTACGAAGGCTGGTTTGATTGGTTTGTGTTCTTCTTGCTGTTGTTTTTATTCCTTTTGGTTTTATGGCCGTTGTCTGCTCATTCATCTTGCACTTAATTTTACTAGGATGAAAATCATAACAACTGTATATTGAATTTTTCTATGTTACTTTCAGGATTTAGATCCTGGTGGTCCTCTTGGTTTTTTCTCTAAACCTTATATATGGTGCTTCTTGGGTTTGAAGCAGTTCACATAAGCTTCATCTTTAAGCTGTTCTTGGACAGGTCAGTAAGTATTTAATTCGATTTTAGCCATTATCAATACTTAATTTCCGCTCTCCTTTTTTTCTTTTCTTTTTTCATTTACTATGCTTGGTCATTTGATTGCAACGTTTTCTTGTACCTTCTTCATTGGCTGATATGTACAAGGGCATTATAAGATATTACCATCGTTTGCCTATGAAGTTCTTATTTAGCCAATTCCCATCGGTTCATGTCCATTTTAATGGAGGTTATTTACATTGTGTATTTGTGCTTGCTTATGTTTGCAAGGTTTGTATAGATCCTCGCAGATAACGATCCCTTCTTTTTTTTTTCAATTCTTCTGTTGTGCTTGTCATTGCCTTTGGGTAATAATGTTCATTACAAGCTCTGATTGATCTGATAGCCACAAGATTTATACAACAAGAATCTTAGCTGTTCTGATTGAATGTTGTTTTAACTGATCTGACCTTTAAACTGGTACCCAAAAGGTGTGAAATTCATGCAATTATCTTACTACTGGCTATTATAACTGCAACCAACCTCAGTTCCTTGTCCTGTCGAACATATATGTGAAATTCATCCAATTCTCTTATCATTAGTCTCTATGTAGAATTCACTTCTAGCAGTCGTACACTATAATACAAACTGATTGGTTATAAAATAAAAAATAAAAAAATAGAAAAGAGGAAAAGACCTCTTCCTTTTTGCCTTCTGTTAGTTCAGTAGCTTTACATTTCCATTTCTCTTAATAAAAAGGTTTTCAAAATTCTTCAGATACTAGGAAGTGGACTTTAATATTTTTTATATACCATTTCATGAATTATTTTCATGCCGTTGTTATTCTATTCAGTCAATAATCCTGAATTTCAAGTTTTTCCTGAAAGCTGAGGGTGCATTTGGTTGTACCAAATATCATGAAATTTCATGATATTCAGTGCAACCAAGTGCACCATAAAATATTTCAGATGTTAATGATATCCTTTCACTGCATTTTATTGAATGATGAACAGCTCTGAGTCTATTTCCTTCAGATACTCTTGCTTCATTGTGTTATTGAAATTACCAACAAAGGATATCCTTAGTTCCTCACAAGCATGCTCAAATGGGGATGCTTCCACTAAGAAGATTCATTATAAGACGAAAACATAAACTTGTCGAAAAAACAGATCAATGTGAAATACAGCTTGAAAGTATGCCAAGAAGTTGCATTTTTAAATGTATTGGGGAAAAAAAAAACTTGTTTATGGCAACTTGATGAAGTAGGAAAAACAAATTAAAAGAGTGGCCTATCAAGTAACATTTTATAAAAGTCACGGAGACTGGCATTTCACAATTACCAAATTACCTGATATGTTAGTGGGGTTCAGAAAACATGTTTACACAAAATGAAAGTAAGCCGAGAGGTCTTGCATATTTAAATGTATAGAAGAACACTTTTTTTTTTCAACCATGGTGAAGTATGAGAAAAAAAAAAAAAAAGGAATGTGGGTCCCATCTTTACTAACATTTACAGAAGTGACAGGTAGATCAGCATTTCATAATCACCAAATTACCTTTATTAGTTAAGAGAACTGCCATATCAACTATAGGTGTTTGACTGCAACTGTGCCGAAGAAAATCAAACTGTGCAACCTATTCAAATTTTAAAAAATAATAATAATTAATTAATTAAAAAGGGAGAGAGAAGGCTACATGCTACAGATGCGCACACACGGTATTCAGCTTGCAAAAATGCTAATTGGGCAGGAGCGCTTCCTTTAAGAAATGGTCTGGTCCTCTGTCCACGCCGCCTTTTTTTCCTGTACCAATTTCCAAGAACATAGCAGGAATTCTGTTTTAAACTCCTACTAAAGCACTCCTGGAATATCAGGCACATGAATTGCTAGGGATTGGATGAATATGGATATGGATTTTCAGATGAATGTTCAGCTTCAATATGAGAATATACTTCCATGCAGTCTTGTGCTTTGCATTTATACACAATTTTTAATCTGTTTCAAAGGCTACTTTTATTAATCAGCTGGTGCCACTTTGATTCTTTCTAGGCACAGCACAAGATGGATTTCATACTGTATAGGATTGTGCAGCAGTTGGTTCGATCAGTGGAATGTGAAGTAGGGACTGAAACAGTTATGTACTTCAAATGCATGCTCATCATTCCATATTATGTAAGAATTGGCCCTTTGGGTCCGTGTTTATCATATTATCTGTTCTCATGCGTGCCCTCAAGCTGTTAAAACATTTTCAAGATTGGGCGTGAAGTGCATTATAGTGAAATTAATATATGTCCTTATGATGTAGATCTGTCTCATCAGCATCATCTAAGTCTTATGCCAACTAATTTGGGTTGGCTACAGGAATCTGTTCTGCTCAGGATTCATGAGCATAAGCTGTGGCCATAGTTTGACATCAGCTGCCAAAATTTCCCAACCCTCCTTTATTTGGGTTTGGAACCGGCAATAAGAGTAGCAGAGTGTGTTAAATATTTATATCATCATCATCATAGCCTTATCCCAGTTATTTGGGTAAGTACGAGTATCCGTTTGCCATCCATTTCAGGCCCTTCATCCTCAACTGAAACTCCGTTCCTTACCATAGTCGATATGGTCTTTGTTGCACTGGTGAACCATCTAAACAGAAAAAGAAAAAAGAAAAAAAAAAAGAAAAAAAAAGACGACAGCATTGTCACTTCTAAGTTAGTATCAAGCACTCTCTCTATATAAGTGTTGCACGTTCATGAGATCTGGATCATTCATATGTGGACCTGCAACAGATGGGTCGTGCCACATTAACCACACTGTTCAGATGATCCTAAGGACCAATTGGACATCGTTCACGGATTATGCATGGACAGTTTGTTTTTTGTTTTTTTCTTTTCTTTTAAGGCCCAACAATGGTTGATATTCAACAAGCAAAAACCTGCAATGGGCACCAAGATTCATCCAACTGCTGTGGTCTCTAGTGTCTGGTCTATCCACTATAGGGGGCACTAGAGATGAATGTTCTTGATCTTGTACATGTAGACGTGTTTAAAACCCCTTCCATGTCCTTAAATAATGCAGAGTTTTATCAGGGTTAGTGAGCTCGCCTTGAAAAAAAAAAAAAAAAAAGGGTTATGTCCTCATTCCATTATTTTATAACACCTTGCTAGCAGGTGAGCTGCATGTGAAGAAGTAGGTGAGTATCAAGTGTTGAGAAAAGTCTTAAATCTAAGGTTTTGAGGTCGTTCGACCGGTCGTGGGAAGCTTCGACGGTCGTAGGAGACGCTCGACGGTCGTAGGGTTCGAGCCCTTGTACGACTCAAAGTCCAGCAAGTTTTTTGCTGTTTTTTACTGTAGCCAGGACTGGTCGTAGGACAGCTACGACTGGTCGAAGGTGGGCTACGACCAGTCGTAGGAGAGCTACGACTAGTCGTAGGTTACGCAGTTTGTTCCGCGATTTTGCGCGAAACTGCGGATTTAAGTCCTTTCGCAAGTAGGATGTGGAAGGGAAGTTTCCTAAACTATAAATAGGTATTCCTAGAGTGTTTCTAGGAAGTGGTGATGAATGCTAAGGCTTTCTAAAGGGTTCCAGGGTTTCTAAAGGGTGTAGTAAGGGTGAGATTCGAGGTTGTTTGAATCGGGTAGTCCTTTCTCTTTGTAATTGATGCTTTCATAGTGGTGATCTGTCGCTTTGTGCCGTGGTTTTTTTCCCGCAAGGGTTTTCCACGTTAAATCTGTATATTCTTTTTTCTTGTGTGTGCTTGGTGCCATTGGATTACCATCCTAGATCTAGATCTGTGTGATTCCGCAGGCCAAAAATCCCAACAAGTGGTATCAGAGCAATCGGTTGGGACACAGATCTGAATCTGAGGGATTAGTAATAATGGCGAGCGCCAGGTATGATATTGAGAAGTACTCAGGGAAAAATAATTTTGAGTTATGGAAGATCAAGATGATGAGTTCCTTAATCAAGCAAGGCGAAGATGGTGCTCTTAAGGAGCGGAAGTCCACCATGAAAGATGATGATTGGAATACTCTTGATAAGAAAGCCTTATCATCGATCCGTTTATGTCTCACGGATGAGGTTCTCTACAACGTCATGAGGGAGAAACTACGGCTAATTTATGGGCGAAGTTGGAGGATGTTATGCAAAGAAATCCTTTGAAAATCGTCTGCACTTGAAGCGGCAGTGATATAACTTCAAGATGGCAGAGGGTGGAGATCTGGAGGCTCACATCAGCAATTTTAATAAATTGGTTTGCAAATTGCTCGATATGGATGAAGTGATGAAAGATGAAGAACAAGCATGTATGTTACTGAATTCTCTCTCCCGGCGTCCTATGAGGCATTCAAGGACACTATGTGCAGCATGAATAAACCCTGAGTGTCGATACTGTTATCTCAGCCTTTCAAGGGAAGGCTATGAGACAGCTAGACAGCAACATAGGGACATCTTCTGATGCACTGTTTACAGTGGGTAGGAATTCTGAACACGGTACAGGTTCTTCAGGTTCTAGATCCAAATCCAAGGGCAAGGGCAAAGGAAAGGTAAAGTGCTGGAATTGTGGGAAGGAAGGACATGTGAAAAGGGATTGTGAAAATCCTAAATCTAAGAGGGAAGATTCTGAGGCTTCATGCAGGGAGGCTAACACTGTCACGTCAGATGAATCGAGTGGATGTGATGGTGATGTTTTGTCTGTGTCTTCGCTCAGACGGTCATACGATGATCGTAAGGACGAGTGGACACTAGACACAGGGGCATCTTTTCACATGACTCCTCATCCGAGTTGGTTCACCAGCTACAGGGAGTGTGATGGTGGACAGGTGTTTATGGGCAATGGCTTTGCCTGTAATGTTGTGGCTGTTGGTACGGTACGCATCAGGATGTTTGATGGGGTGGAGCGTACCTTGACTGATGTCAGGCACGTTCCTGATTTGAAACAGAATCTGATTTCTCTTGGTGTGCTTGAGGCAAAGGGATGCAAGTACACAGGTATTGATGGTGCTCTTAAGGTATCCAAGGGGGCACGGGTAGTCATGAAAGCGCAATGACTCGATCATGTTTACAGGTTGATCGGGAGCACTTCAAAAGGTGGAGCTACAGTGGATGTAGCGAATTCCACCTCTGCACGTGTGTGGCATGATGGGCATGGCCACATGAGCGGGCAGGGCAGGAAGGCTGAGACGTGCGGACAGGGATACAGAGCAGGTGGAGTAGCCACCTGTGAGAAGAACCACATGGCATGATTGCAGGATATCGGCAAGGTACATGGACGACTCCAATATTGCAGGGGATTCATCTTCTATTCTGATGGCTCTAGGTGAGCCTGGTGCTGAGAAGTGGAAGGTGACTATGGGCGATGTGATGGATTCGTTGTACCAGACCGACATATGGGAGCTGGTGGAGCTTCCAGTGGGCCGGTGAGCGGTTGGATGCAGGTGGATCTTCAGGAGGATACGGCATAGATACAGGGCAAGGTTGGTAGCGAAGGGTTATGCTCAGAGAGAAGGGATCAGCTTCTCAGAGATATTCGTGGCGGACAGTATAGCAGGTATCTATCAGATCCGTGATTGGCGCTGGTTGACCAATGTGATCTTGAGCTATGATGTGAAGCAGAGATAAGAGAAGAGGTCAAGGAGCTACACGGTTGAAGATTGAAGACTTGGTGGAGATTGTTGAGAAAAGTCTTAAATCTAAGGTTTTGAGGTCGTTCGACCGGTCGTGGGAAGCTTCGACTGGTCGTAGGAGACGCTCGACCGGTCGTAGGTTCGAGCCCTTGTACGACTCAAAGTCCAGTAAGTTTTTTGCTATTTTTTACTGTAGCCAGGACTGGTCGTAGGACAGCTACGACTGGTCGAAGGTGGGCTACGACCAGTCGTAGGAGAGCTACGACTAGTCGTAGGTTACGCAGTTTGTTTCGCGATTTTGCGCGAAACTGCAGATTTGAGTCCTTTCGCTAGTAGGATGCGGAAGGGAAGTTTCCTAAACTATAAATAGGTATTCCTAGAGTGTTTCTAGGAAGTGGTGATGAATGCTAAGGCTTTCTAAAAGAGTTCCAGGGTTTCTAAAGGGTGTAGTAAGGGTGAGATTCGAGGTTGTTTGAATCGGGTAAGTCCTTTCTCTTTGTAATTGATGCTTTCATAGTGGTGATCTGTCGCTTTGTGCCGTGGTTTTTTCCCGCAAGGGTTTTCCACGTTAAATCTGTGTGTTCTTTTTTCTTGTGTGTGCTTGGTGCCATTGGATTACCATCCTAGATCTAGATCTGTGTGATTCCGCAGGCCAAAAATCCCAACATCAAGGACTAAAAATAGTTTTTTTTTTTTTTTTTTTTTTTTTTTTTTTTTTAAGACAACTAGACATTTTAAGAAAGAAAGAAAAAAAAAAAAAAAAAAAAGTGATATTTTTTTAAATTTGCAAAAAAGGTGGTGTGATACACGCATTAAATGTTTTTTTTTTTTTTAAATGTTTTTTAGTTTTTTCTTTTCTTTTTCCTCCCTATTGATGGTACCACAAAAGATTGAAGGTTCATCTGAGCCACCACCATGGATGGGCAGTAACCCAAAATTCATATTGATCAGACAATCCAAAGTACTCCATGGGAGACCTTTTGTCTTGAATGTGGGAGTCCCTGTTTGTGCAAACATGGATTGAAATCCATTTGAACTCTGGCCGACTCTGACAATCAGATTCATGGCTTCATGTAAGATATTTGTACGTGATTTTGTGGAAAGGGTCTACATGACATAAAATGGCTTCATTTCATCTCCCATGGGTCGTTTGGATGCATAGATAACTGACTTTGCATGTTCTTGCCCAAACGCGTTTGGATGCAGAATCACTTCAGACAGCGTTGTCCATTTGTACAGGAATGTCGAAGAGATTCAATATTCTGGGAGACCATGTTGACGTTTTAGGTCCCACTTACTACACGGTGCATCTCTTGCGCATGTGTGCCATGTTGACACGTCCCATAGGATCACCACTTCAAAATATGCTCCTGCGGCACACTTTAAAGCAAAATGACGTACAGAGGTACCATCCAAATTCAATCTTGTTCACATACCCAAACGCAATACATGGTTTGATCAGAATCCAAATCCATCTTTTGTGGGGTTTGAAAATTTACCAATTCATGAATTTGGTGTGCCATCCAAACAGGCCCTTAATAAATTAGACATTAGTCTGGTTGAGACAATAGCCCAAGATTTTTAATATGACCTTGTACATTACATAAGGGTCGCCCCACTTTGGTGGTCCAATCTGGATCATATGTCAAAGTTACTGTTTAGATTTGGTTACATAAATGTACCAGGTCATCATCCGACCATCCGATTGGTGGACATTTGTTGACGGTTAAAAAACAAAAATATCCAATGGTCCTATTTCAACAAACTAGTGTCCATTTGAGCCTTGGAACTGTCTCATTTTTTGCCCTGTATCCTAAAATGATATGGCAAAATGGATGGACGGTGTGGATAAAACCCATACATCAGGGTGGTCCCTAAGAGCCTGTCCATTCCTAGCTAGGAATGGGCTGGGTAGGACCCAATCCGCGTCCAGTTTCCAGTGGTGCAGTGCAACAGATGTGATTTATGGGTTGGAAATTAGAAATAATCGATGGTACCATGGATGAACGGTTAGGATCTTGTACATGTGTGTCGTCTGGGGATATTGCGAGTTCATGTCAGCTGGTTGAACATGGGCCGGATCAGGTCCACATGTTCTTTTATACCAGAGCCCAACCTGATTGGAAGGTTACTAGCCCAGCCCGTTAAGCAAATGGCCCAAGCCGGACTTGTTAGGGCCAGGGCCGAAGACCCAAAGCAGGCCTGGTCCACTGGCACCCTGAGGGGCTCCTACGTGGCGGCACATACCACTGTGGCACATGTGCCAAGTCAAGACAGCTCACTGTTTCTTGTGGTGGGTCCAAAATGAGCTGGCAAAACAGATGGACAGCCTGGATAAAACACACACATCATTGGGCCACGGAGCTTTGGCCACGTGGTGCTGGAGGGATATCCTGAGACATGAAAGCGAATTGCCCGCTGAGTAAAGTCTGTGGAGCCCAACCGTGATGAATGTGTTTTATCCACGCCGTCCATCCGTTTTTTTCCAGCTCATGTGGACCACACCACAAGAAACAGTAGGAATTGAATGCCTGTAGTTCTTGGGGCCACAGAAGTTTTGGATCAAGCTGATGTTTGTGTTACCTTACGAACATATCACTGTGGGCCCTAAGACGGTTTCAACTATGGACGTCACTATCCCACTGATTCCTGTGGTGTGGTCCACTTGAGGTTTGGATATGCTTCAATTTTGATCTCATGCCGTGAACTGATCTGAAAAAACGGATGGACGGCGTGGATAAGACTCATACATCACAGTGGGCCTACACAGTTTACTCAATAACCTATCCGCTCTGTGTAGACGGGCTGTAAGCATTCCGCGTCTAATAAATAAACATGAACAGCCGTCTCATTCATCTATGATTTTCGTAGGGCATACTACCTCTAGTGGATACCGACCTGTGTGTTGCACCTTTTTCTCAAGTAGAGTTGATATTTTCTTCATCCGGACCGTTCATAAGACTGAACCCACCGTGGATAGAGCATGCTCAAAAAAACGTTGTGAGTAGATTTTTATTGATAACGTATATGACTGTTATTTCGGACAGTTTTTCTTTTTTCTCCTTAACCGTTTTAGGGTAGAAGAGCAAATAGAGATTATAAATGATGATTGGACCTTCATTTTCTGGTCCACATGATGTTCATGTGATTCCCATGTGATGAGTGGCCTGGATCTCTCAAGAATTTTGGCAGGTGCGCCACCAATGTCGTCACAATCCGTCCACGAATATCCTTTTAGCGAAGAAGATAAAGAGAAAAAAAAGAAGCAAGGAGAAAAGAAAATATACGGAAAGACAAACGCCGCTGCGAGACCGTGACAGACGCGCTTGCAAGAAAAGTTATAATCTTAAAATTAGATTGACTGAACAACTTTATTATCTTAATAACGAACATAATTAACTATTTTCATGAACCATTTATTATACGTTCTCCAATCAGCCCATTTATATATAACTCAATTCAATTTTTAGTCCATAAACAATCTATAATGATACCCACGACTTCTGTGATAAGTATGTCATGAATACAATTTCTCAGTGCCTGCCTATGAACCATCATACTCTGCCAGAGTAAGGTTTTTGCCTATTATCATCAAATCCCCGCCGAGCGCGAGTCGTAAACGCATCTACTATTTTGAGAGGGAGATAGAGAGAGGGAGAGCATTATCTACATGGAGCCGCTGTATGCTAACCTGCGCCACTGGTTAGTAGAGCACCCGGCCATAGCCAACTTCCGATGGATAGAGCACGAGACCTGGGGCGGATCTCCACAATTCCTCGTGACCGCCCTCCTCTCGTACCTCGCCCTAACCCTCCTCCTCCACCTCACCCTCCCCAAATCCCCCTCCACGTCAGCATCACCACCAACCCCATTCCTCCGCCTCATCTCAGCCGTCCACAACCTCGCCCTCCTCCTCATCTCCTTCACCATGGCTGTAGGATGCTCCCTCTCTTCCATCTCCCAAATGCCCAATCCTAGGTGGCTATTCTGCTTCCCTTCCAACGCGACACCCCCATCTGGGCCCGTCTTCTTCTGGGCCTACATCTTCTACCTCTCCAAGCTCCTCGAATTCTCCGACACCCTCCTCATCCTCTTCAACCCCAACAAACGGCTCACGTTCCTCCACGTGTACCACCACGCCCTTGTCGTACTCATGTGCTATCTATGGCTCCACGCGTCGCAATCTCTGATGCCCGTGGCTCTCGTGACGAACGCTTCGGTCCACACGCTCATGTACGGGTACTACCTGCTGTGTAGCATTGGGAAGAGACCGAGGTGGAAGAGGATGGTGACGGACTGCCAGATCGTGCAATTCGTCTTCAGTTTCGGGTGCTCGGTCGTGATGATGTGGCTACATTTTGCGCGGGCGGAGGGAGGAGGGTGTTCAGGTCTTGGAGCTTGGGCCTTCAATGCTGGTTTCAATGCCTCGCTCCTGCTTCTGTTTCTCAATTTCCATTCGAAGAATTACGGATCCAAAGAGGACGAGAAGAGGAAGAAGAAGCAACGGTGATGATTTTGTTTTTATTTTTGGTATATCTCTCTCTCTCTGTCTCATTGTAATACTTTGGTCATGTTCCATCCATGATTAGGTCATTGATTCGACGGTCCGGATTTTCATGCAACTATTACATTTGTGTGATTGAAGATTCACCGCCCCATTATGGGAAATCGGATTGCATACTGCTGCCTGCGTAACTCATTACGCTTTTATGGTACTGAATAAGCTCTGTTGGGCCCACCGTGAATGTATGCGGTTTATCCACGCCGTCCATCCGTTTTCCCAGCCCATTTTAGGGGGTGAGCCCACATATCCAAAGCTCAAGTGGACCCGCCACAGGAAACAGTGGGAATAATGATTTCCACCGTTGAAACGTTCCTAGGGGCCACAACCTGTTCATAAGATCAAACAGACATGGATGAAGGGAAAACACAGATATCAGCTTCATTCGAAAGTTTTGTGGCCTCAGAGAATTTTTCAACGGTAGACGATCAATTCACACTGTATTCTGTGGTGTGGTCCACTTGAGCTTTGTATATGCTTCATTTTTGGGCTTAAGCCCTAAAATTATCTCGTAAACTGGATGGACGGAGTGGATATAATACATAAATCACGGTGTGCCCCCACAGAGTTTACTCAGTACGCAATCTGCTTCCCATATTTGGAATGTTGGTGAACCGTACTGTATTTTCTGCTTACGTGGCACTTGTAGAGGGAGGCGGCTTCGGTGCATCCCTGACTGTAGGGCCCACTGAAATATATTTATCTTATATCCACGCCATGGATCTAACGGGACTTGTTTCACACTCTGGTATGGTGTGATGGTGGTGGTCGCTGTAGATAATCCATCACTGCAGTCTGCAGAAACTGCAATTAAACCGTCTGAATTGTGGGGCCCACTGTAGGTAATTTATCACCGCATATTAATGATGAATGGTTTGTTGAATTCAAAACGGTCTACAATTACCCCAATCAGTTGTTGGGGCCCACCTAACGAACGGTCTAGTTATGATCATGAGCCCTCTATAGTCCACACTCATCATGGAGATAGCCTTTGGGACATCCATGGTATGGCCCAACTGATGAACGGTGTAGACCTCATCACTTAGGCCCCATGTTGTGATTTGGATCAAGGACCGGTTTTTGTCACATAGGCCCACTTCAAAATGGAGATGTTGAACAGTCAAATAAGAATATTGAGGAAAAGTTAAATAGGATTCAACATAAAAGGCTATAGATGAACCTTCATGTGGAATTCTAGTCCATTTGCCAATGGATCAAACTGAATGGACCCACTTTTAAGGCAATCAGAACTATTCATCTAGTGGGCCTATATAGGCAGTCAATTGCATCCCTATTAGGATTGCCCTAATATTCGCTTGTTCAGTGGCCCACACTGCTCTTTCGTTGGACCCCACTGAAATGCACTAAGGCCCAAACCTAAGGGGCCATTTCGATGGGAGTAAACAGAGGTGAATGGTATTTGAAGTGTGTTATTGAAAGTATGTCCGAAAGAGTGGGCCCATGGGATTCGACATTCTACCCACGATATAGGACCTTTGCAAAAGCCGAGGATGAACAACGCATGTCCAGTGGTCCGCCTAACCACTAAAGGAGAAGATGTGTCCGATCACCCATTTGACTCTGCATTATGGATGGCCTCAGATTACGATCAATTGTTTAAATTGTGTGAGGGACTGGCAAGATGAACATATCGGATAGATCGGATATTTAACTTTTTTCTTTGGACTCTTGGAGGTATGGGATTACTTATGCTCAAAGAGGAAAAGTTTTCTTTATTTATAGAGCGAGTGATCGACAGATGAGGGATGAGATTGGATGGGATAAAGATTATTCCTATCTAATCCAACATTTTCCTTATTTCTCCCCCATGTAAAATCAAGTGAATCTGAAAGTTTGAAACAAAGTCCCAATAGAGAAAAGTAATATAAAAGATATATGGGACCCACCCACCAGTGGTTGCCCACAAGTGAACCCCACAAGCTCATGTCCAACACACATGGCAAGCTAATGATACTTCGAAACAATTCATTTACAGGCCACATTACCAAAATCACACTAATAAAATTATCCGAACAGTCCAAAGGTCGGCCATTTAAATGGACAGTTAAAAAGCATTGGCAAGTTGCTTATTCATGATCCTTATATTTGTGGCACACCCTAGGCTCTTTTTTTTTTTTTTTTTACTAAAGTGTATATTTTAGTAAGCTTATTACAATTGTCCTGTTAACTTTCACATATGTATACTAATTTTGAGATATTAAAGCTGATTTGGAGTATCGTATATGTTCTTGTGAATATATTGAAAAGTTTTAATGTATTTTAACTCCTATTTATTTCCATTTAAATAAAATATTTGGATTTCAAATGCATTTCATTTATTAGCATCCAAACAAAATTTAGTAAGCCATTTACTCTTCATTTACATCCGATTCTATTTCATATTTATCTTTATTAACAAGCTCCCAATGGAGCCCTAAGGGAAGTTTGTATTACCTCAAATGGCACAGCTGGCCCTAAGATCACTAGGATATGTGAGAAATAGCCCCTTTGCAAGTAGCCCACCAGATCAAACTGCTACGTCTCCCACTGTCTAGATCCAAATATCATCTTCAAACTATTACCAACGGCCTCTTAATAGTTCCAAAGTTTAAACTAGTGATAAAGCTCCATTCGGTACTTGCACATTCCTTTTCCTAGATATTAGGCATGTGATTCCTCTGCACACCTGTATTAGATCCAGATCATCCCTTTGTTGGGCCACCCTGATGGGAAGATCCTAACCGCCCAACCAGAGGATTTTGCACATTGTATGTGGACCTCCTGTCAACCTTGTTGTATAGCCATCATCCTTTATTCCTCCCCAATCTTATGATTGGATTACCATGACAACCATCGAATGCACCTCACTTTTGGAGCCGATCCACACCATCCAAATCATATATTGTGGATTCCCCTTCCAAAAATTTGCCCATTTTATGATTCTCGAATTTAAGATAGGTTGGAAGATTTTCGGAACTGAATTCTCTTCCAACCGTCATATGGTTGAAAAGGGAAAAAAAAAAAAAAAAAAAAGCCTCTGCTCTCTTAATAATTCTTTCTCAGTATCCAAACAAAAGAACTGGATTTCTAAGAACTTTTTCAGTACCAAAACATGTAGACAGAATCCCTTTCATTGGGAAATCCCAGAAATAGATTCATAAATCCTTCCAAGATTCCAGAAATCCAAACAACCTCTTATATATTAATCATCGCAGGTATGTCTGATCAAAATGCAAAATGCACTACATGGAAAGATTGGTTGTTTGTTGAAAACTTGGAATGTTTATGTTCATGTGTATGTTTTTGGAGGAATATTAATATGCAGGTCACCGCATATTAATTTTCTGTTCGGCTCCCTCCTCACAGCGATCGGATCTATTGTTATTTTGGGCCACCAAATGGACGGGCCATATCTCACAAAGCAAGGGGATTAAACTCTGGTTCATTGTATCAGTGGCCTGCAAAAAGAACAGTTGGAGCAACAGTCCAGATTCACCAAGGAAAAAACAAAAGAAAAGAAAGAGTTGTCCTATCACTGTTTCAACCATAGCTTATCCACTTGGTGGGCCACCAAGATCAATACCCCCAATCAGCATAAACGTTTGCCACAGGTGCTGCAAGGAGAGCTGCATTGAACTTTTATTCAGCAATCTGCTTATTAGCATTCCTGTATTTTTAGCAGCTAGATGTGTTCTGCAAGAGGTAATAATACAATGCTCGGTGCGACAGTGAGTACAGTATGCTCAAGTTTTCAGTTTGTACAAGTGGGTCCCAATGGTTCCATGATCCAAACCACTGATATGATTGGACCCACTTTGGATGATGCAACACAAATATCCCATATGAGTAGATCCTGTCTGGTTTGTCATCCAGCAAATAGACATTTAAGAAAGAAAAAGAAGCAACATCATATTCAACCAAAGAAAGCCAGATGTTTGGTAGCTAGAATCATTCAATCTGAGGAATTGTTTGTCTAAACCAGGGCCCATCCTACCATCGGCTGGGATCTCGCTGAACCATGGGCCTCACTTGTACAAGTTGAAAACCCAAACAGGCCATAGAAAGCCTTAGGCACAAACAGGCCATAGAAAGCCTCAGGCCAAGCATTATATATACCTCTGTTTATAAACAAAAAGCGGAAAATAAGCAAACTTAACTACACCTTGTTAATACAGCAAATCCATCTTTGAGTGCCTTTAGATGTACAACATCCTTAAAAACATAATGCAGCAGAACTCGAAATCGACAACAACACTACATTCTTTTTTAGTTGCGCATTAGCCAATACCACTCTATTTACAGGTAAATGCAACTGACCAGATTACTTACTTTGCTGTTACTTAGGATTAGCTCTCTACCTACCTTGCCGCAGACAACTGTATGGCTTCTTTGTTGTACGTTGAATCTTCAGCCCAGTCCAAGTGGTGGGAGAAAGTCGAATGCTCTTGATGGTGGATCACTTCGAGCTGCTCCCATTCAGCCCACCGCTCGGCCAGCCCCTCTCCTTGCAGCATGCTCACCACTTCTCTCATCTTTGGCCGGTCCTCAGGCGAGCTTTGAGTACATAGCAAGGCCACCTGGACGATCACCTCGACTTCTTTGGGATTGTAGTTTTGCTTCAAATTGTTGTCGACAATGTCATGGAGCCTGTTCTCCCTCAGTAGCTTTTTTATCTGTTTAGCATGTGAAAATAAATAAAAACCACTGTCGAAGGAATCCATCAAGACCTTTAACCAGTAAAATCCTTGCCATTGTTGCTTAGTGTAATCTAACCAATCTGGCTGAGAGAAATACTATTAGAAGAGGTGATTCGAAGCACACATGCAATCTGGACCACACTCATCAGATGGGGCAGATTTTGTGAATATTCCCTGACCTGAAAATCAGGTAGCCCACTCGTAGGGTGGGCCACACATGACCATTGGTCATACTTAACCATCCATTTTCACATTCAACGTGCAGCCCACCTGATGAGTGAACTTGCTTGATTACCATCCATTTTCACATTCAACGTGCAGCCCACCTGATGAGTGAACTTGCTTGATTGGGCCATGGCATGTTTAAAGCATAGTTCAAAAACCCAAAAATTCGACTCGACTTTATGTCCAGCTAGGTCAGGTTGACTCTAAGCCTCAACCCGACTCGACCCGAAATTTAATTATTATAAATAGAAAATATTAGGAACATTAATAAATATTTTAAAATGCTATATCTGTTTGAGTAATAGAGGATGCAGTATAAAGCAACAATTCTGCATATTTACTGGTTGAGGGCATTCCTTCCCTTGGTTGAGATTGAAGGTTTGAATCTCACGCCCACTTTTTTAAAATAATAATAATAATAATAAAATCCCACCTTTAAACCAAGTGACTAGGTTCTAGTCACATTGAGTTGACCAAGTCATCTAGTTGGCTCAACGAGTCTCTCGGAGTCTCAGCTGAGTCACAGTACCAAGTTTCTCATTAACCTAGCTGAGTCAAGTTGACTCAGCTAAGTTTTGCATCAAGTCTGCAAGTTTTAGAAGTATGTTTAAAGTGGGAAATGGAACAGGCTACACACATGTGCCACCTGGGTACGTGGGTGCAAGAATCATCTCTTTAATCTCTCCTCTTGTGATTTGCCTTAGCACCAGACATCTTGTAAACTAAGCCTTTAACAGGAGATTCCGGAAACCACTCCCAGTAGCTTTCAGTTCAGGAAAGATGGTCAAATAATCTCAAATAATGAAACACAATTCGCAGATAAAACGTGGAATAACCAATCAGCTGAAATCGATAAAGATTGTCGATCTTACATGATCAAGCAGGAGGACATCCTCCTCCTCTTCGAGACGTGAAAGATCTATTGCACGTTGACCAGTTACAAGTTCAAGAAGCGTAATGCCATATCCAAATACGTCCGTCTTCTCTGATGATTTCCCAGTGGATAGATACTCTGGTGCAATATGTCCCATGGTTCCACGGATCTGGGTCGTAACATGGGTCAATTTCGTGTCGACCAGCTTTGCCAGTCCAAAATCCCCAAGGACTGCTTCAAAATCATCATCTAGCAGGATGTTAGCCGCTTTCAAATCACGGTGTATGATCTTAGGATTGCAGTGCTCATGCAGATACTCCAGCCCATGGGCTACGCCAAAAGCCACTCGTTTTCTTGTGGGCCAGTCCAGACCTTTCTCCCCAGGTTTTAAATCTGTACAAATGTTCAAAATGTGAAACTGTCCACTTAGTATTTCATATAAGAATAGCATCAAAATGATAGTCGATAGAACGTATTCAAATTCTCAAAGAATGGAATTGTTGCTGATAAATAGCATACCTCGTAAACGGTATGCAACACTGAGATTTTGCATGAATGGATAAACGAGAATTCTCTCCGAAGGGGTGGTACAGAGTCCTATCAGCCGTAGTAGATTCCGATGAACTGCTACACTTATCAGCTCAACTTCTCTCAAGAATGCAGCCTCCCCACCAGGATTATAATAGTCGGTTAGACGTTTCACAGCAACCTTTGTATTGTCTGAAAGAGTGCCCTTGTAAACTTTCCCAAAGCCCCCTTGTCCAATTACGTTGCTTTCACTGAAATTGTCGGTTGCAAGTTGCAGCTCACGCCATGAAAATCTTCTTAATTGGCCGAAGAAAATTTTGCATTCGTCTTCACCTGAAGTGAGAAAAATAGACAGAAGCTGAGATCCATCGAAGTTGAAAGTCTATAGAGATAGAGATGCATGAAAATTTTTACAATATCCCCTCATGCAATCCAAGTATTGGAACAACTGCTTTGAAGGGTTATGGTAAAGAGGCAGAAATTACCAAATGCTCCATTGAAGAACATGATTTCCTAAAATAATTTCCAAAAACACAGATTTGAAACATAAAAATGAGACTGAACATAGAAAGCTTCAAAATGCCATATTCAATCACACTATTATAAAAGTTTTGAAGTTGTTTGACTCCTTGTAAATACACGCAAATCAAAACCCCACTAAAAGGACATAAGGACTCTCTCATCGTCCAACAAATGACATCACTGAAAAATAAAGAAACCAACCAACCATGATCCAGCAAAATTCCATCCAACTCAAATATATGCAGTTATTCACAGGTAGAAGATTACCTTAAAAAGATCATTTCTAAGAAGGAATATTAGGTAATTCCTCAACATACAAAGGAAATTTTACAAATAAATTCATGAAGTTGATGGAGTCAGGTAATCTATTTCCAATAACATACTTGCTGAGGATTATGAAATGAAGTTGATGCAGTCAGGTAATTTATTTCCAAGAACATATTTGCTGAGGATTACGAAATATATCTTTATGTAAAAACTATGGAAGCAGAAGAAGAGGTCGTGAGACTACCAGAAACATCAACGAAGACATCAGGTTCTAGCGGATGCATTCGGCGGTACCAGTATACAATAATAGCCCCAATGGACAAAACTAGCAATGCCCCACCAACAGCACCACCAACCACAACTACTAGTTTTGACTTCCTAACTGAACCTGCCAATATACCAATAAACCGCCCACTAATTCGAACATATTGGTAGAAAAAGGAAACTTAGAAATATGATAAACGTACAATGAATGAACCTGGTCTTGAGGAACTTGATGCACAAGGTTGTTGCAAGTTAGACCCACAAGCAAGACGAGTTCCTGTAAAACTGCAGCAATAGCACTGTCAGCCGTTAGAGTATCAAGCATCATCTGACTGGTATGTATCACCCAATATGTACCAGTATCAGTGGTGAACTATACAATACCTGATTCATCAATTTAAAACCATGGATATAAAACTAGGTACAAATGTGACAATTTTGAGATTCAAGATGAAGGCACTTGGTGCAGTGCCAAAGCAGCAAAGAATTACCAGAAAAAAGGCTCTTGGAAATACATTAGGAGATCATGATACAAGAAAAAATACCCATCGAACTTGCAAGTCTATTACAAGTTGATGGTGCTGGTGATCTCTAGGGACAATTTATTAATTTTTGGGGTCGGATTGGAATGCTAGATTTTTCCCAACTACTGGTGGTAGCAAGTTTCATTAAGTGACATTTCTGTACACACTCTATCAGCAGAAGCAATTTGTCCTTTTTCCCCCCAAGTACAAACTTCTGTAAAGGCCATTCTTGGAGGTATTTTCACACTTCCACATCTGATCTATGTATTCTTCATACATTACTTCCACATCTGATCTATGTATTCTTCATACATTACCTAGAACAAGTCGAAGAGATAATTTAGGCCCTGTTTGGTAAACACCTAAAAATGAATTCATTTCATTTAGTTAACTGTCGTTATTTATCAGCGACTTTGATCGCTATTTCATAATTACTGTTAACTAAAATGAGATATACACATTTTTACGTGTCTACCGAAGAGGGGCTTTATATATGCAGATGAACTAAAAAGAAAATAATATGAAGAATTCAGTTTGTTTTAGAGAGAGAGAGAGAGAGAGAGGGATTCCGTTGACATTATAGTCATGGTCACAAACAGAAGGGACATGCATATCCACCATAACATTCTTAATAAAATGAACTTCAGCATTGATATATTGCCAAGAACAAACTGTTTGGGGAGCCAAAAAAAATCAATTCCATGAAAGATAATAACAGAAGAAGGTACAAAACTGATCCCTCTCGCAAGTACAGTAATAAAATCATTCAACTGCATCTTACTATAGGGATCATAGTAGAAAGGGTTTCATCATTTCTACATGATAGGTTAGAGACGAGAGAAAGGAGATAGGAATTTGAGCATCGAATTTACTTATATGTGGGAACTGAAAATAGTTTTGTCGGAATTCTCCCAATAAAATCATTGAAAGAAAGATCCCTGCAAAAAAAAAAAAAAAAAATCAAGATTAAAATGAACGCAGAAAATATGGCTATTTGAAGAGGATAGCATTCATAGACAAAAACTGGGCACCATCAACAAGTAACATAAAAATGTACCAGAGAGAATTCCTTACACTTCTATTAACCCTGTAATATTTGTAATTGAATCTGGAATTTCTCCACTTAGGTCATTCTTGCTTATTACCCTGAGTCAAATAACATTTCACTTTCAAAAGAAGTGGAAAATCAAGATTTTCAAATTTAACCAATTGTGTTTCTAACATACAAAATGGAACTTTAAATCATGATCAAGAACTTTGCTAAGCCCACACACGTGTGCAATAAATCTCATGTACATGCCACACATGTGCCAGCATGGCACGATAGGTCCGAGATGCAATCCATCCAACAGAAAGGCACCACCATATTGATGCCCTAGCCCAAGAATAGGTTGATCCACTGGTCAAGTGGGCCACAATTTTCAAAATAAATTAACAGCTATTTTAGCAACCCATCCACCCGTTTACAGTATTAGGGCCCACATGCTGAATGGACCAGATTTACTTTTGGGAAAACACGTAGAAGGTTGGATCAACCTGATGGACGGACTGAATCCCACACCTACATGCCATCTGGCACATGCGTGGCATGTACATGAGCTTTATTGCACACGCGTGTGCGCTTACCTAAGCTCCATGATCAAATTAATAAAGAGTCTAACATCATAATTCATAAGGATGAATTAACGAGAAGTGCAATAACATGCTCTCTGTAGAGTATTCATTCCGCACACAGTTAGTGAGGGCATCATGAGATACAAGGGAAAAATACATAAGGTACCCATCAAGTTTCTACATACAGCTTGGATGGTACAAATGGAAAGAACATGAAGAGAAACAAACAAAAGGCAAAAGATACAAAGGAGAAAATAATCAATATTGCTTCTTATCACTTACAAATGCTTGAGGTTGGAAAGTCGACCCCAAGAAGAAGGTATAGGCCCGCTAAAACTATTGTTGGCCAGATTCAGGTACTGCAGGTGTTCCATACTGCCGAGGTAATCTGGTAGTGTACCGGACAGATGATTGTTCTGCAATTCCCTGCATAAAGTATATGACTAGTGAAGATTCTTTTAAGCAACGAATTCAGTATCCATTGTCTAGAAACTAATACTATTCTTCAATGAATGTACTGATAATATGGAACCAAGTTATCAACTACAACCTCCATAGTTCCGAAAAGTTGCAAAAGTATATGTTACAAGAAAATATATATTAGCTAATAAAATTAAATACAATAGTTGCACTAAAACAAAACGCTGCATTTCTGTAGTTATTGGCTATAAAACTAGCCATGCTTTATGGGACAAAATGTTGGGCAGTCAAGTAACAACATGTTCATGAGATGGGTGTAGCTGAATTGAGGATGTTGAGTTGGATGAGTGGCAAGAGCAGGAAGGACATAATACTAATGAATGCATTCGAGGGGACTTGGATGTAGCACCAATAGGTAATAAGATGAGGGAAAGTAGACTTGGATGGTTTGGCCGTGTGCAATGGAGACCCAGAACAGCACCGGTTAAAAGGAGTGAGCTGGTTCAAGCTGGAGGTTCTAATAGGGCGAGGGGAATGCCCAAAAGGATGCGGGTGGAGGCAGTAAAAACGGATTTGGATGACCTACGGTTCAACTTAGGATATGGTCCTTGATAGAGTGGGACGGTAGAATGGGATTCGTGTAGCCGGCCTCAATTAGTTGGACAATTTGGAGAGTCATGAATTATCGGTTTGCTGAGTCCGTCGCCAACACATGCGACACATTGAACGCCCACATTTGCATTTGAGTCCTTAATTTTGTATTGGTTAGGCAAATAATCATCACAAATATGTGCATATATACATCCAATAAATGAAACCCGCAGAATTTGCAGGGATCTTTCTTGCTCCCACATTTCCTCTTCATTTCTATGAGTATATAAATCTGAAATTCTCAATTTTGGTACATTTTCCAAGATATATATATATATATATAATATATATATATATATATATATAATATATATATATATATAGATATATATATATATATATAGATAGATATATATATCATAAATCTATAGCAAAGACGAGATCATCATAAATTCATATAATACTCAATCAAATAAAGAAACTTAATTTGGTGCATGTTAATACCAAAACAAGGACCCAAAACACAAGTGCTATAGTAACAAGATTGTTACTTACAAGCTAATCAAAAACTTCAACTTTGTAATTGAAGGCGACAGAGTTCCTGAAAAGCCATTTGATGCCAGACTCCTGCAAATGGGCATTTACAAACTAAAACTACTGCAAAAGATACACAAGTTGAAACCCACAAAGCGACATCAATCGAATATGAAAGAGAACTGCAACATGATGGCCTTAGGCTATAAGAAGAAAACCATAACAAATGCTATACAAGTCACGACCGTCTTATTAAGAAAAAAAAAAATGAATTAAGGTGAGGAACTTACAGAGTTATAACATGTCCATTCCCACAAGTGACATGAGACCAACTATAGCATGGGTCGACAGTAAAAGTATCCCAATTAATTCTTTTGCCGGAATCATTTAGTGCTTTCATGAGTTCAGTTAAAGCTTCACCTGAAACATTAGTAAAACATATGCATCAAGCCAGCGATACAACTTTACAACTAGAAAGCTTATCAATGAAGAACTTTTCCACAAAGATCCGAGAAAGATGTGACACTATAAAGATAAATGGTGTGACCTCATGGTATACTTGTATTTAAGATTCTTTTGAGGTCCATGATTATTTTTTTTTCACACTCACCTGAAAATCTCAAAATACAGATGTCACAATACAACATTTGATCCAACATCTCCCAGACTGTCCAAAGATAGTCCATATCGTTATTGAAATCTATGGACTTATTTAATTTCCTTGTTAGCGGATTATTGATATAGAATGCAGTAATAAGAAGTTTGCTAAGCCCACACATGCGGAACCCTGCCCATACACACACACAGACGCTTGCACACCAATAAGGCACTGAGGTGTCAGATTGAACTTTGTGGGGCCATACTGTTGATATCTTCTGGCCAAAAATCAGGTCACTTCACTCCTTAGGCGGGCCTCAATGTACTAAACATATGAATTGATAGAAAAAAATAATTCTACATCCATTTGTCCTGTACACTGATATGAATTGATAGAAAAATAATAATTCTACATCCATTTGTCCAGTACACTGTGGGCCACCTGAGAAGCAAAACGACTTGATTTTAGGCCAGAAGACCTGAACAATGTGGCCCACCTGATGAAGAATCAGTTCATGCGGGTGGGTCATATTCGCATGTGGACTTGCATGTGGATGGGCAGGGCCCCATCTAGTAGTTGCATGCTAAAATCGTACGCTACCCGGATGAAGTATAATGCCCTATGCCTTTATTCGTGGGAATTGTTTCCATGGCCACAGAAAGCGTATCCAGAAGAAGGAAAAATGATAATCTCAATAGATGAATTACAGGCTGCTGTGCTTAAAATATGTACAGTTTTCTGAGGTGCAGGACTCAGTACACAAGGGGCCCATGGTTTGGTGATCCTGACCAGTGACCTCATGGGCTCGACCGTGGATGGGGGATGCTCCAACAAACTTGCAGATAGGAAGATCCTAACCCTGTGACCTTTCACCTATTTTTTTGTTGAATGTGGACCATTGCTGGCATTATTTTCTTAACCATCTATCCATAGGCCACTGACTGAAGGGATAGAATCTTCCATCCCTCATTCATGACAGGGCCCATCGGATCATCAGTTTGGCCCAATGAACTACATGCCCCATATGTGTCAAAAAATAATACATTTGCCGAGGCTCAGAAAAATATAATTCCTCATCTATAATTCTATATATATCTGACCACCAAAGCAAGAATATTTGGTTCTTAGATTATCAGATGACTATGATTAGAATTTTAGCTAATGCCAAACTTAATGTTATTCCCAAAGCCATTGACAGATGTAAATTTCTACTTAAATCCTAAAATATCATAACTTCGTCATACCTTCAACATCGGGTAGAGCAGAAGAGTTGCTAAAGCCAACAAACTCGAGGAGAATAAGACAGATGATCATTATTCTTGGAGGGACCGACAAACAATGGAAGACCTGGAACGGTGAACTGTATTCTCCTTCCAGTGACATCCTACTCCGTTTGCTGGTTTTTGATGATTCTAAGGAAACAAAAGAATTATTGGCAATTAAAATCTGGAAGTAGGCACAAGAGCAATCAAGCAATTGTATTTATATAATCTCAAAAAGGAACAACCCATTTTGGGCAGAAAAGAGAGAAGTACGAAGTTTCTAATATTTAGTAGGTTAAGTGCAAGTTCATGCCTGTCAAACCATTCTAGAACAACACAGGTTAACAACACTGATAAAAAATAATAAATAATAAATAAGAAAAGAAAAAGGGTGTACTAGTACATTCAAGTAGGAACTTGACAATCAGACGAAAACTTACCTTACTAGTTACTAGGACACGACAAATCACCGGCTACATTAATTCCTTGAGAATGCCTTCTACGGCAATTTTAGAATAATGAGAATCTATCACAAAAGTCTGTACAAGTTCATTGCATACCATTGACTATTTGTACCCGAAAACCAGAATTTGCGAATACCATCATCCACTGAATTTGTGAATACCATCATCCACTAAATAAACAAAGCATATTTACCCGACCTGTAGAATTTTTATTATGATTGGAAAAACAGAGATCTTTATTAAATCATGTTGTAGAAAGCAGCTCCAATGCAAGCCAATGATATGAGACAGACAACAGGTTGCAGGTCTTTCTTGTATGTTTCCCAGGTTCAGCACAACTGCACATACTAAAACATGGAAATTCCCACAATGAAAACAGCCTATTGCAGTTCAATAAATCTTCTCTGATCTAGAAAATGCCATTTTCCTCTGATTTTACATGTGGGAAAATGGTCCGGTAGTCAAATTTGATTTACCACCATGATTGGCTTTTCTAAGGCCATGTTTGGATACATGCATTCCAGGGGAAAAGAAAAGAAAATGTACTGATTAGTCAATGATTATTTCCATGAAACTATTGAAATACAGATTCCATATTTAGGGGTCTTGTTTGCATAGCAAGTGGAAATCTCATATTTGTGAGACAATTGTCACCTTGTTTCTTGTGACAAAGAATCCAAACCACAGAAAAGTACAATGATGCTTTGTGAAATTCTCCCTTTTGGCATCCATCTCAAACTGTCACGTCAATGGAAACATTTTCCATTTCCATTGATTTCCATGGAATTGGTGATATATGAACATGCCCTACGGGTTGTAGCTACAGATAGCTAACAGTCAAAATGAGTGACTAACATGTGAATTGAGAACACATGAAAAAAAAAAAAAAAGCATAGGTGACTAACATTCTTAAAATTGAGGTCCTATCCAAATTCCCTTGGGAGATTCAAACTTTCTATCGCAGGCGATATCGTCTATTTCTTGAAAGACACACGTTAAAGAACCTAACATAAAATACAGCTAAACATATAAGCTAAAGAATTTCGGCAAAAGTAAAAGAGACTTATGCTTTGATTAAAATTCGCCGAATTACCCTATTTGCTCCCAGATTGAGTGAATCAGACCAATTCACAACTCACCACCAACCAGTTTGTCATTTGCATCAAATTGAGCAAATCAGATCAACAAATTCCCCACTTAAACTTCACCAAAACTCACCTTTTAATTGATTAATTCCAAGCTTGCCGAAAGTTTGGGCCCACTTAAGATCAAAATCAGCAATGTGAAATGGATGCTTAGATTTAAGAATTTAGAGAACCGAATTTTCTTACATAGCAAACAAATGTTGAGAACTGAATGGTGAACTCAACTTTAGTGGGTTGGGTTCATTAGACAAAAAAAAACGAATGGCAATCCAAACACGAAAACAGAATGGGCTGTTGGCAGCCCAAAAATCTCCCTAAAGTCCTAAGGGCATCGTGTCAGTAAACCATACCACGGCATGTGGAAAGCACCATGAAATCAAATTTAAAAAATAATTTATTTTTTAAAAAAAAGCTACTTAATACACAGACATATGCATCGAAATAAATGAATATACATACCCACCTACATAGATACATATTGCATCAAGATTATCCTCTGACCGAACTTGTACTTGTATAAACTATTTTGTTTTATAAATACAGCCGCAATTCGAGAAAGGATATGGTAGTTTCTCATCATTTTCATAAAAATTTCCATACAAATAAATAAATAAATAATATATTGAACTTGTACTTGAAAAATGTTTTGTCTGTTGTATGATTCAAAAAATCATAAAGATATGATTTAGGTCACCATCATGTATTTTTTATGCCTTATGTATAAAATACGCATTATATGCATTTTATACTTATTCACATATAATACATGTATTTATGAGCCTTTAAAAAAATAAAAAAAAAACATATGTATTTATGATGCAACTTTTCATTTTCTTTGTCAAGTTAAAAACGGCTTTTGACCTCCACATTAAAATTTTTGATTGTCCATTTTTAAAGCTGAATTTTTCTTTGCCAAGTTTAAATTACCCCTTCGACTTACATATAAAACCCTTCACAATCTCCCATACTTTTCAAGTAAAACCATACCATACCCGAAATTATCCGTCTTCATTTCTTTGGTGTTTCCATGTTTTCATGACCGACTTTTTATTTGTATTTTTCTCCATCTACACCGATGATACTCCATCTTTTGTCGTACCGTATGTTTGCCGTCTGCCGAATTGCTAACTATGGCCTAAACAGCACTATACATACATAGATATATACATACATGGATGCATACATAAAGAGAAGTCTTTCAGCAAATGCCGGACAGCATGTCCATGTGTGTGGTATGATGGAAAAACAGGACATGTTTCATTGAATTATATGATGAAAATCTCTCATGCAATATATCTATATTTATCTAACAACCCAACAGAAATGAAATGAAAGGATTTAGAGTTTGTGTAGGAAATGGAAGTAGAACTCACCAGCTTGGTTAGCCATGGCAGTGCCCCAAGACAAGGAGGAGAGACCATGTCACAGAAGAAGAGGAGCAAGGAGGAGCGTCCATTTCCTAATGATGCTGCTGCTTTGGTGGGACCCACGCTACCCCATTTGAAAATTCCGTGGTGGCACACACCTGTCCCTGCTTGATTGGGAATCAGAATCCCACTCACTTTGCTTTTCTATTCTATAATATGTTTTGTAAAATGCTGACAGAGATACGCAGAAGTGGAGTCGCTCTCTTCACCACGTGCCAACCAGGCACACGTGATGAAAAACCAAGTGGGTCACACGTATGCAAGCTATTTGGACCATTGGTTGTTATATACACACTGTGTGGTCCACCTGATCATTGTGCAGGCCTGATTTTTTAGTCAATGCAATAATTACACAGTGGGAATGGCTGGATGAGCGGCTTTGATATCACATACGAGTGCCTCCTTTCCACGTGTGAGATGAAAGAGCCACTAGAACCTGAATATTTTAGACCCCCACGTCTCTGGAGAGTAGTCGTTGTAGGGTGTCTTATCACTGGGGACCGTACATAAAGTTGCCCACATAAATCAGATGATGCTAGCCATCTGATCAATGTCGTTCAAAGGTGGTGGAAAGCAAAGATAGGCAGAGGGTCGGCCATTCAATGCAGCAAAGTGAAGAAAAGTGCTGGATATGATTCTGAGAAGAGTGCGCGCGACTTGTTAAGCAAAGACCATCTGCCCACTGAATGGACGGTCCCAGTTGATGTATCACCCCTGCCACGTGTGCTGTATAAAGAGAACTCCACCATAATTCAGTTCATATGGCCCACTGAATGGACGGTCATTTCGATGTAAGCAAAGTTCTGTACAGTACAGTGCGTAACATGTTGTCTGTGGTCTGTCTAATTAAGCATGGAACTCATAGAAGAGCTTTGTAATCCCACACGCATGTGCAATAAAGCTCATGTACAAACCACACGTGTGCCAGCATGGCATGCTAGGTTTGATGTCCAATCCATCCACTAAAATCATTCATCATTAGAACCCATTCATCCATTTTCTAATACATTCATTTATGCCTGGGTATTTGTCCAATCACTCTTTCCTAATGTTACTAAGAGAAGACTAAGGCACCAGATAAAAAATAATAGAAAATCAGGTTGGTTTTATGTCTTGAAGATTTACCACTGAAGTTATTTTATTACTTAACAATTGATAGAAAAATATAAAAGGATGAAGTTATTCTCAGTCTTTAATCCATTCATTAGAATAGCACCACCATATTGGTGCCCGCATTTGCATTAAGATTGAGGGCCTGTTTGGGCGGCCGGATTGAACAGAATTAGGAGGGATGGGATCAATTTTAAGGTAATGATAGTGATGTAAGTGGATTGGCTTAAGATCCATAGGTTTGCCATATCCTGGGACAAGTTCACCGGCCTGTTTGGCACGTTTATCATATCCTGGGATTTTACCATTCAATCTCTTCCAATCCGTCTGTCCAAACACCCCTTGAATTTCTTCTTCTTTTTTCAATAAAACATGAACAAAGTCAGAATAACCTGTTCGATAAATTAGATCTCACACACATTTTCATGTTGGCATGTGTCGTGTGTACATGAGTTTTATTACACCAAGACCTTATTTGAATTTTTGGTAAAGTATGTAAGTAAGCCATTATTATTATATTTCCAATATTTGTTTAAAATAATAGTAAAACACATCAATCAATGATCAAATGCATATGTAACATCGGAGGTTTAGATGCATTAGTAATTATTAAAATATTACATTATAGAATCTTAATCTATTTGATATTTCATAGTTAAAACAAACAATGAGAAAAATAAATTATAATCATTGCTCATTTTTTTTAATTTACTAAAATAATTGGAAAAATAAATACACTCTAAAAGCAACTTACCTTAAAAGTCATAATTAAAAATGGATTCTCTAAAACATAAGTGAAGCAACTTACCTTAAAAGTCATAATTAAAAATTGATTCTCTAAAACAAAAGTGAAAGAAAAAAATGGGAGGGGGGTGGTAAAGCTTAGTCCTAGGCCAGAGCAATGGGAAAAGATTTATATGTGTCCATGTGTAAGCGCCTCAAATGCACTGCATTGCTAATCTTCAAGCACTTTATATATGCCATATGTGTCCATATCCACGATAACATAACTTAATAGCCTTATCTAATATCCAGAACAACAATTATCTGCTTGATCCAGAACTTTTGTGGCCTATTAATGGTCAATTACCACTGTTTCCTGTATTATGGTCCACTTGATAATTGGATCTACTCCATTTTTTGGATGATGCCCTAAAATGATCTGTAAAAGTTGATGGACGGCGTGGATACAGAATATATACATCAAGGTGGGCCATACAGTAAAGGCCGCACCGTCTTGGGTGAGTCCGGGGTCTCACCTAATCCGCTCCCTGCATCCAGACCCTCACGTATAATCCATTCAGTCTTCCGTACACGTGTGATGAGAGGATAAGATTCCCCCATATTACAGTGTTTGGTCCCGAGTGTTTCTGCAGTACCGGTACGTTTCAAGATTCTGCCAGTGGGCCACCATGATTTTTCTGAACCGTTGATTCGATCAGTCTCAATCTGGAAAGCTCGTACACCAAAATTCACCAGATTAACAAAAACCAACCCTTCAATTTGTGCCCACAAAATAAACAGTTCGGGAAGGAAACACAGCAAGGGGCCGCATTTGAAAAAGATCCCATGGATAGGATCTTCCAACCTCGTGATATTTTGGTTCTTGGGTTATCCACAGTGGGACCCATTATATGAACGGCTTGGATCACTGAACCACGGGTTCCACGTGTACAAACTGAGGACCTGAGCGTTCTGTAGAACATCCATGGCCGTGCATTTTATGGTGCGCTGCATCTGTTGCCGGTGCTTTGTGGACATTGCAACGTGGATATTCCCCCACTTGGTTCTTCGCGTGCAGCCTACGTAGGTGCCTATGGCCATCATATCATCCACTAGAGAGAAAAGATGGGACCCATATTGCTACATGGACAGATGATCCGTACCGTACATATGGATGCATCATCCACGCATCAGCCCTTCGGTCTATACCATCCCAAATGGTTGGCTACACATTTTAGGATCTCACGTCAGAATATTCCATTCACATATGAACCTCTGTTTCAATCTTTTGGATGTTTAGAGCCTGTTCAACCACTTCCAAAAATGGAAATGCATTTTTTTGCATGGTTCTCACTTCCATCGGGACTGATTTTTGTTGTGAAATATGTTGGAAAAGATAAAAATAAAAAATAAAAAAATTTCTCATAGTATTTATACATGGTCCATGTGATTCGCCCACTTATCAATTGATGATGAGTTATGTATAAATTACTTTCGGCATAAGACAAGCCTTTTATCTAAATCTTGCATGCATTAATTACAAAGGGTCTATTTAGAAACTTTTTCAATGTAGTTGTTTGTTTTATAAACTAGATTAGCAGTCATCTATTGATATTCTTAGAATTCTAAGAAGGTTTTGGTGAGATCTGATAGTTTAGATGAGATATGTTAGAATTGATTGGTTTTGGACCATAATAGTCCAGTTTACATATGCATTAAAGGAGTGAACGTTACTAGGTGATCATCAATGGTTTAAAACATTTATAAAACATTTCTTACCATTAATATTAAATTTAGAGTGTTTTAGATTATTGGATTGAATGATCTAAGCGTTGGATCATTAAAGCCCGTCCGTTTTCAAACCATTATAGCTCTTAAGGCTATTAGTCATTCTCAAAACAGCCCAAAATTTCAGATCCATAAATCCAACTGTCCTTTGTACCTTATAAAACCCAGCGTGCACACCTTCTTACCTGAGCACCCATACACACCTTTGTACATGTGTAATGGGCACATAATATGAAAAATCCACTTGATGCAGCATCCTTTGAAACTCTATATGAGCCTAATTTTCAGCCTGATCCAAAACTCTTGGGCCATAGTAAAGAGAAATGCAAATCAAGTGAGGAAATTATTTCCTTTTGCCATGGCTCACCAGAGTTTTGTATCAAGCTGAAAGTTGGGCTTGTGTGGTTTCAAAGGGTGTCGCATCATGTGGACAGTTCAGATTATGTGTCCATGACATGTGTACAAAGGTGCGCATGGGTGCTCACGTAAAAAGATGGGCAGGTGAGCATTCCTATATATATTCACTCAACTTCCATTTTATTTTTGTTTCCTCCATTTTTCTCATTTAGAAAACCTTGATATACTATACGAATGATGGTTGATACTCTGGCACTAGGAATTGTAAACGTGGAATGCAAATAATTCATTTTAAATTGTTCAAATAGTGGGCCACAATCTACATGGATTATAAACCCAAATTTGCACTCATGATAACCTTCCTACTGATTGATGGAAATTTTAATGGACAGTTGATATATAAAATAGCCAACCATCCTAATTCAGCTAATAAATCTCTGTTACTCTGTTTACAACCGGTCCACATGGATCACGCAATTTGGACAGTTTAAATTGAGTTAATGTGCGCCACATGTATCCTATGGTGTGCCCATTCATATGATCCATCTGAACCATTGATGTCGTTCAAATTTGAATCTTAGTAAGAAATTTCTCATACCATCAATTTTGCATGCCATTAATTGCATGGCTGTGATTAATCAATAAACAATAAATTTGGGTCATGTGCAGTCATAGTGGGGGAACGGTCTTGCTTGATCAATTAGTCCAACCCCATTGCCAATTTGAAGGATAAAATGTGGGACCCATATAGATAGGTAAATGGGTCAAGCTCAAGTTGGCTCAAAATTCAAAATAAATTAATAGAAGATAATTACAGATTATATATTCAACGTATGCATGTTTGTATGTATCTACAAATTGAGGCCGAGCTGGCACCTTTAGCTTCATATTTCACCGTTAAACTCGAGTTTGGTCTGAATGAATTGGGTGGATCAAGCCCGACCATCTGCGATTAAATGGATTCGGTCGGTTCCATCTTGGACTTGATGAACTTTAAGTGGATCAGATCCATCCATAGGATAATGGATAGTGGATCAGGTTGATCAGGTTGCATTTCTTTCTATTTATCTATGCAACCTTCATGTCGTGAATTTTAGACCATTTTCCATACAGTGCATCGATAGCCTTGATCTGGGTTCTCCATCCAACCGAGCATGAACATGGATTGCTTACACCACTACAACCACCCGAATCAGGCAATACTTACGGAATTTATGCCACAAATTCCATTTCCAAGCCACCAATCAGACAGATTCTCCTACTTGTGAAAATATCAGTTAATAGGCGGGGTAGACAATTTACAAATCCCATTTTGAGGTCAGAGAATGGGCATTGCATGCCTTGAAATACCCCTCATCGTGACATAGGTAGGACGGAAAGGCCTCTTAGACCGTTTAGATTTGGGCTGAAATGACTTTTACGTGACCCGAACACCCCCACTTCCATTTCCAGAAAAGAAGAATAAAGGGGGGGAAAAAAAAGATATTCCATCACGATTTCCATAAATATCATACAACTTTGTTTTCACAAATGCCTTTTTGTCTCTTTTTTTGTTGTTGTTTTCTTTCTATCTTTGCATATTTTTTTCATGAAAAGGTCCCCAAAGAATACATCCATGCAACCGAATCATCATCACCATCATTTAGGCCTTCTACCAACTTGTAGTCGGCTACATGAATCTTGTCCGGCCGTTTCACTCTATCAAAGGTGGGACCTTTCATTAGAACATAAATTATCTAGTCTTTTTAACTATCCCATTTATATACTTTTAAGCCTACCCTTTCCCTTTCCCTTGTCTTTTAGAGCCTTTATACTAGCTCCTTCTAACCGGTGGCATAGTTCTTGGTCTCTATTGCATGTTACCAAACTAAGTCTACTTTCCTTCCTTTTATTAGCCATTAGTACTACTCCTAAATTCTGACCAATGCATTCATTTCTGATTCTATCCGTCCTAGTCTTATTACTTATCCATTTTAACATTCTCATTTCAACTACACTCACGTGTTGTTCTTTAACAGCTCAACACTGTTCATAAAGCATGGTTAGTCTTATAATTATCTTATCAAATTTTCCTTCTAATTTAAGTGGTAATGGTAGGAGAGAGCATTGCCATGCAAGGCGGTGACACAGAAAGTTTTGAGATTCTACACATTTCAAGGTGCATGGCATTGAGGGTTTTATAAGGCCTACAAAGAACTCAATCATCATACTAGATGCAAAGTGAATTAGTGATAAATCTCATTCTGGGTGATTTGTCAACCCAGAAATTTCTTGGGAGATTTTTAAATTTTGAGGTTTTTCTGGGGATAAAGTCGGGAAAATCTTGCCATATATACAAAAAGTAAAAATTTTAAAATTAATAATATATTTAAATATCTATATAACGAATTCCTCAAGGCTTTTACTATTTTTGGAGTTAACATCATAATATTTTAAAATCTGCAAAAAACAAATTGAAAATTGCATGATAAATATCAGTAAGTGTATTTTTGGTGACATTATCAGCAATACTTGTGACACTAGCTAGATGAATGAAAAGAAATTAACGAAAGGAGGAATTGATAGAAGCACAGCCCGAGATATCCAACGGTTTACCGTTTCTAGTTTGGAATTACAGCCTACCATTTAGTAATCCAGAGCATTGGTCCGTTGACCCCAGAGGATGATTCATACCTTAAGATTCTCCTTGATAGGCCGATCCTAACCTTTGAAACTACAGCCTGTAAATAGATGGTCGAGAAGGGAAATACAGCAACAATCTATATTCAACTGACAAAAAAAAGCCCTAAGATTGGAGGCTAGCACCTTCCAATTTGGGGGAGTTTTGGGGCATGGCACATCAACAGTAGGTCCATTATTTCATGATCCAGAATGTTGTAGGCCACTGATTGTATGGCTACCACAGCCCGACACAATCAACGATTCAACAGTACCAATCACCACAAATGTTTGCTACATGTACCATGAGGAGCTCGGTGTAGAGTAATTCTATGGTGCAAGTTGCACACTACCATTTTTTCTAGTTTAAGCACCAATGACCTTTTTTAAAAAATTAATTGGGAAACCTAGCCTGACCACAGCGCACCAATTTCCTTCACCTGGTGGCCTTGGCAAATTGCACATGTGGCCCAATGGATTAATGGTCCATGGTCTGGACCATTCATCACACAGGTCCCACCATGGATGGATCACTGTCAACGACTCACATGGATTGGATTATTCAGCCTGTCCAATTGGTGTGGACATTTCACAACCCAATGCTCAGTCATCGATTTTTTTTCCTACCATCCAATTAAGATAAATCAGTAGATTTTTTCTATGATGACCGATTGATGGTGGGGCACATCTGATGTCCAATTTGACAGCAGTGCAGAAGAAAAAGGAGATTGGCGCACTGCACTCAGGCAAGGTTAATCTATGAAGTTCCTGGGCATGAGTATTCCGAAATGTGTTTTGATCTCCATCACTTTCAGTAACAAATTGATCTTCTAGTAACATTTTTTTCCTTTTTTGATAAATAATTTTCTAATAACAAGGTTGATGGGCCAAAACAGCTACTGCTCAAATAAAATCCTGTTCAGAAGTAAATATTATGGGGGGGGGGGGGGGGGGGGGGGGGGGGGGGGTTACTTTCGCAAAGACACACTCCTAACGCCCGACTGAAACCCTTGTGTGTACGCTGCATTCTTGAACATCATCTGCAATGAAGTGTGATGGCCATCAGTATGAAAAGAACATGAACAATAAGATATAGCTAAAGAATGTACAATGCCATCGTGGTTCAGTTGTCACCGCTAGAGGTTGTAAAACTCTCCGAGTTGACTCAGAATCCACCCAAGTCAACCAACTTTTGAGCAAAACTGTGTAAGAAAGTCAGAAGATTTACCCCAAACAAAGGGGACCTAGACTTGGCTACAACATGGCAACCCTCCCGAGTCAAAAGAAACTCATCATTGTCATCGTAGCCTGGTTCTAGCTATTTGGGATCACCTCCTCTCATGGTAGCTTGCCAAAAGTTTGATGACAGGCTGCCCACCTGACATCAACCCCCGGGCTAGGGACCGGCTGGTGGAATTGCACTACCAGACAGTTCAACCAACAATAGTTGAAATACATTCAAATCAAATGTTGCAACATGATACGATGGTTTTGAATTTTGGTTTGCGATAGTGCATGCCAATATGCCTTTAAATGGGGAAAAGAAACCTGGTCGTGCCAATTTTTTCCAATTGCAAAACCCGAATCCATCGAGTCAAAACTTGCTGAATCTTGATTCAACAAGTTACACCAACTCAAAAGGATTCTGACAAGTCAGCTAAAATAAGGTATTTTATACTTCTAATTTAAAATCATACGTAATTTAGACGTAATCTTTATACATTAAGAGTATTTTTCAAGTTTTAGACCTGAGTACCTGACTCATAAAGTCAGGGCCTTTTAGATGAAGAGTTTAAGATCGAGGAAACTCTAGTAATGATCAACCATATGACAATTACTGCAATTTTGAATTAATCGATGATATGCAGAACACTTGTCATTGAAACAAAACATCATAAAGTTCTGTTGAGATTTGTAAAGATACTTTCGGTTTATCATAGTTGAAAAAGCGCCAAATACTTGGGCATGTTTAGTTGCCACTTAAAAATGAGTTCAGCTCATTTTAGCTGACATCTATTACATATTTGAGGGCATAGTTTAATACGATTTGTCGGTTATATTTAAATCCATACCAATATAATAACAATAATAAAAGATCGCAAAGACTCTAATACATAAACCACATTTAAATAAATTAGATGAACTCATTTTTATGTGGCACCCAAACAGGCCCTTAGATTTCTCGATTGAGATAATTATAGATTTTGGAATAATTGAAATACTTAGGTTTCACTCCCACCTTCTGAAAAATAATAATAATAATAATGATATACTTAGGTTTCTTGATCAAGATACTTCCAGTTCAGGACTTCGTCCACCATCGGTTTAGGGCTGAGCTAGGGCTGGACCAGGGCCAACATCAGCCCAGCCCTGGCCTGGCCCATTGCCACCCATAGTTTGTAGGTTTCATTTTCAATTTCTCCAAAGGAAGAAGGGAAGAGGAAAAGTTAATAATCTTATATACTTTCACCAAATCAACTGGCTGAAGTCAAAATTTTGCATTATGCCAAGTTGAGTCAAGAGTGAAGAGTCTCAAGTTTTACATCCTTGGTCAAGACCTAACATTGCAGATAGAAATAGAAAAAAGAAGAGGAATTTGTATATCAGTTCTCAGTTGGAAGTGCACCCAAATCTTATTTTGGTTGGATATGCCAGTGGAGCTATGTATTTTTCAACTTATTTTGGTTGGATGTGCCAGTGGAGCTATGTAGTTTTCAGGTTATCAGTTGTTTGTTTTTCCATCCCTGAAATAGTATTTTGTTTGCTTCAAGTAGTATGGTGATGGAAAAGCATTTTTACCTGCCCTTCCCTGAGGTACTTCAAATAAAAATAATAAAATTTTAAAAAGAAAACCCCTAGTTTAATACTTACTGTCAGGTTCTCCAAATCCAAACTGAGATGTTTCCTGACACCATCCAACACATCAGGTCCAAGCTGTTCCCCATGCTTTCGAATCTGCAAGGATTGGCTTTTCAATAGGTAAAGAAACAAAGCAAATTAATGGATGAAATTGAGATAAACAGGAGGATGCAAAACAGTTCAGTTCACCTCCGACAGGACTACTTTTGATGTTTTATCGATGATTTCATCAACGAATTTCCTAACATCAGTAACAGCAGCCAAGGGATCTGAGACACTTTTTGGCTTCTCCATAGTTCGTTGTGCTTGACTGGGGGGATTCACAGTTTTTCCTATAATGTAGAAGAAAGCATGACTGTGATACAAAAAGTGTTTGGCAATTCAATAACCACCCATGCATGTATAAGGCACTGAAGACTGTCGTACAAACAGTATGGGATGGGAGAGATCGTTGAAGCGCATAATATTCTTCTCAGTTATTCATTCTAAAAGATGTCAGATGAGGGCTGTATTCATCATATGACTGATTTATTTTCACGATGTCAAAGACCCAAACTCAAAAATTGAAATGAGTACATGAAATATATTTATCTTAACTAAATGTACTGCAAGCAAGAATTTCCCAAAAATATTTTCTAATTGATGGAGCAATTTTACTTCACAAGCTCCTCAGTATTTAGGAGCACATGGCTTTCTATTGTATACTATATTATAGGGTAACAGATTCAAAACCACTACTTAATCTAGCCCAGAAAATATAACCTGACAAGGAAAAGTCTATAGAGTTTAGACAGACTCAATAAGATCCTTGACCACCTCTCTTTTGGAGACGATTTTTAATCTTTCACGGCATACAACACATTGTCATGTGAACTTCCCCTGGATGCAGGGATTGATCTGAAAAACTAATCAACCATTATCCCCTAGACTTTGACTATATAGCTGGCTCGCATTTCAATGCATACAAGTTCAAATATGTCTAAAGTATTAAGGGGGACACCCTGAAAGAATTCAAGTCATAAATCGATTGGATTACACAAGACTGCTGTTATTTGGATGCAATTACTATAGTCAGATTTACATTAGAAGAACCTATCAAAACTAACAAGTCCTGCTTGGAAGTATATATTGTGGTATTTCATCTCCGACCAATATGCATTGTGGTATTTCATCAAATGGTGGAGGAGAATTGGCAAATGTAATGCGGGGGCATTTTCACACCGGGCTCCAGTGGGGTAGCATGTGGGATGTTGGGGCACACTTGGGGTGGGTGGCCTGCATAACCCATGGATTTGGGGGCCGTGTGAGGTGGGTGGCTCGTGTAGGGCGGAACCATGGATTTGGGGTCTGAGCTATGAGATAAAGGAATTAATTCGCCATGTTCTATCAGTTCAAGCTTTTAGAGCAAGTAGTTAATTGTCCTGCATCGAATTGATATCAAAGTAGGAGGTTTCGTATTCGAGACTCCTCACCGGGGGTGATTAATGCGGGGGCATTTTCACACTAGGCTCGAGTGGGGTGGCCCCTGGGATGCAGGGGCACACTCGGGGTGGGTGGCCCGCATAACCCATGGATTTAGGGCCCGTGTGAGGTGGGTGTCTCGTGTAGGGCGGAATCCATGGATTTGAGGACCACGAGGAGGGTTCGGCCGAAGACCTAACCTATGGATTTGGGGCCTGGGCTATAAGATAAAGGAATTAATTCGTCATGCGCTATCAGTTCGAGCTTTTAAAGCAAGTGGTTAATTGTCCTGCATCAAAATGGCAATGTCCCAAGCTCAGTGGCAGATTTTTGTTCCAGTTTGGCACTCTAAAGCTTGGGATCCCGTCAACGGAACTCTTTGGAATCGTTCTCAAAGCCTCCCCATGGAACCTGTGGTTAAAAAGGATTTGCGAATTTTTTTAAGGGAACGCTAATTCAGCGACCGTGATCATAAGGAAAATTTCAACAACTCTATAAATGGCCTCCAGTTCAATCATCTGGACATTCCCTCCTCTGTTTCATTAAAATTAGGGGATATTCTCTTCTACGGCAGAGCCCCTACTCAGCCATCTATTGGTTTGATCCCTCCTCTGACAAGTATCTTCAAGCTTAACTTCGACGGAAGTACATAAAGGACACACACACACACACACACACACACACACCCCTTCCTCTCGTGTGGATAGAGAGAGAGAAAGAGAGAGGGAGTAGTGCTCCTCTACGAACCGTAGTGTAGGAGAACTATATGCACACCTAATCTAAACTGTAGCTTTGCAAGTTTTTCATATTGTCGTAAGGCTCACTTTGTGTTTCAGATTGTCCGAAAGAGAGTTGAGATTCATATGGACTAGGGAGTGAGAGTGGGGTTGGGGAGGGAAAGATGGGAGCGTATTAGGTGCGTGTTACCCTTATTGTGTGGGGCCCACCTTGATGAATATGTTATACACCCATGCCACCCATCCATTTTTTTCAGCTCATTTTAGGACGTTATACCAAAATTTAAACAGATCCAAATCTCTGGTGTACCACACCACTGGAATAAGTGGTGAATGACCATTAAAAACTTTTTGTAGGCCACAAATTGTGGATCAATCTGATTTTTATGTTTCCCTTCATCCAGGTCTGATTGGATGACAAATAAACATTATGGATCTTCTTATGGTGTACCTAGGGAAGTTTTTAATGGTGGGTGTTCAATAACCATTGTTTCTTCTGGTGTAGTCCACCTGAGATTTGGATATGCTTAATTTTTTAGACCACCTCTCAAAATGGGCTGGAAAAACGGATGGACGGCGTGGATATACAACACATCTTCAAGGTGGGAGATGCCAGACATGAAATTAACCATGGAGTGCAAGAAATCAAGTTTGTGATTATGCCAATATTAAACAGTCACAAAATTCCACATCCTACATACTATCAAACATTCAAGAAGGGGAATCTGTGGGGGTCCAAGCCTACACAACCATTAGGGTTGGATCAAATAAAATTATAAGCTAAACAAGCCCAAAGGAGTGTAAGAATTACTCATTCTTGCATACGATTGTTCCCGGCTCAAGAGATTCACCAAGTTTCAATTTGGAGGAAAATCTAGGGTTTGAAAATTGGGAAAATTTGAGATTTGGGACCTTTTTGGGTTATGGATTTCGGATTATGAGGTTTTCTAGATGACGGTTAGGGATCGGTCAAGGTATTCGAGGGTACAAGGACTGATTTAGCAATTTCCAGATTTAACAATTCCATTGTACCACATGTTGATCATGTTTAAGAATGAATATTAGGGTGGATCTAAGGGGGTTTAAGTAGAGGATTAATGGGGGATCCTATGGGGAGATTTTAAGCCGAAAGAGAAAAAGAAACGGAGGGGAAAAGAGGACATGGGATTGATGGGGACATCATGCACACACCCCCTCTACGCAAGTATTCGAGGAAGAGGCGGGCCCCACTTTCGATTTGGATCGACGACGACATCTTTGGAGGACGCCATAATTAGGGAGCTGCGTTATGGAGCATTGGAGTGGACCCGATCATCACATAGATCCTACCATCGGATCCCACTACTTTATATGATTTAGGATTTTGAGTTTTGATTATTTTTATTATTAAAAACATCATGAACGGCTTTGATTGCTTAGATTAGTTATTTTATTTATTTTAGTTTTGGTATTAGTGCGCGCACATGGCACAATGGTAGTTTTGTCTTTTTTGGATTTAGGGTTTTCTTATAAATAAAGCAATCCCATGTATGGACTCTTATAATGTTATGAAGAAAAAAAATCATGCGCTTCTTCCTCTCTCTCACATTGAGTTGAAGGATCAAGTTGAACTATCGTGTTGAGGATGATGGATGAGATGCGGAAGAAGATGGTGATGATTTGGAACGGGTGTAGCTTCGCACCACGATAGTTCACCCTTCGAGGAAGGGAGGGTTTCGCACACAATTTGATCCTTCAACTCAATGTGAGGGAGAGGAAGAAACACGGGATTTTTTTTATTCATAATATCATAAGAGTCCATACATGGGATTGCTTTATTTATAAGAAAATCCTAAATCCAAAAAAGACAAAACTACCCTTGCGCCATATGCAAGCACTAATATCAAAACTAAAATAAATAAAATAACTAATCTAAGCAATCAAAGTCGTTCATGATGTTTCTAATAATAAAAATAACCAGAACTCAAAATCTTAAATCATCTAAAGTAGTGGGCCACGATCATGAGATCCGATGGTAGGATTTATGTGATGATCAGGTCCACTCTAATACTCCATAACACAGCCCCCTAATTATGGGGTCCTCCAAAGATGTCGTCATCGATCCAAATCGAAAATGGGGCCCGCCTCCTCAAATACGTGCGTAGAGGGGGCGTGTGCATGATGTCCCCATCAGTGGGCCCCACGGTAAGGGTATGGGGTAACCCAGGTAACAACTAATCCGCTCGTGAGAAAGATGAAGATAGATTGCCTACCAAAGGGCTTTCCCAGGAACTTCCTGGGACCGAAAGCTAGGTGGGGCCCACCGATGTTTGTGAGATATCCACCCCATCCATCCATTTTTTCCAGATCGTCTTGGATTTGGGGCAAAAAATGAGGCAGATCCAATACTCCGCTGAAACCTCCCTGGGGTCCATTATGATGTTTATATGCCACCTATACAGTTCATAAGGTCATTCTTACTGAGATGAACTGAAAACACAAAAATATTAGCCTGAACCAAAATCGTTGTGGCTCCACAAATGCTTCGACGGTGGACATTCAATCCTCACAGCTCTCTCGTGTGGCCCACTTGAGTTTTAGATCTGCCTCATGTTTGGAACCATGTCCTAACATGATATGGAAAAATGAATGGACGGGGTGGATATCTCACAAACATCACAGTGGGCCCCACCTAGCTTTCGTCACAGCGAAGTTCCTGCCAAAATCTTTGGCGGGGAATCCGCGTCCAAGAAAGATGGGAGCAAATTGCGTGGGGTTCCACACACCACCGACTTCAGTGGTGTGTTGACGTCATTGAGTTCTATGGCCCAACCTTCATGTATGTGTTATATCCAAACTATTCATCCATTTGGTGAGATTATTTTGGGGCATGATCCTAAAAATCGTGGTAGATACTAAGCTCAAGTGGACCATACCACAAAAAACAGTAGGGACAATGACGACCACCATTGAAACCTTCCTAGGGCCCACCATGATGTTTATTTGCAATCCAACTTATTCAAAAGTTACACGGACTTGGAAAGGGGAAAACAAATATCATCTTAATCCAAAAGTCCGGTGGCCCTAAGAAAATTTTAATGGTAGGTGTTCAATCCACACTACTTTCTGTGGTGTGGTCCACTTGAGCTTTGGATTTTCCTCATTTTTTGGCTCATGCCCTATAATAATCTCGCCAAATGAATGGACAGTTTGAAATTGAATATAACATATACATTATGGTGGGGCCCACAGAACAGGGTGTGTGGCACACCATGCAATCCACTTTTATAGAAAGATGGAAGAGAGTCAATGCATGCAAGAAGCAGATTGCGTGGTGTGCCACAACACCGACCACAGTGGTGTGTTGACGTCACAAAGTTTCGTGGACCCTACCATGATTTATGTGCTATATCCACACCATGCATCCATTTTTTTAGATAATTTTATGGCATGGCCCAAAAATAAGGTAGATCCAAAGCTCAAGGTGACCATACTACAAAACGTATTGGGGATTGAACACCTACAGTTGAAAACTTCTTGGTTCACACAGTATGGGCAGCTTGATATTTGGATCAGATTGATTTGTGAATTTTTACTTGATCTTGCTGAGTTATATCAAATGGATAGGTTTGATGAAAGATATACAACATGGTACTAACATGCAAACCTATGGTTGTCATCTCATTCCCATAATATCCTGTTGTGTGACCCATCAGAGTTGTGGATATTGCTGATTTTTTGTCTTGGATCCTAGACTAGAGGTTAAAACCTTGTGGGCAGAATGGATCTTACATATACAACATTGTGGGCCCCAAAACGGTGGGGCTGCAAAATCCTCTATCTCTCCCACTATTATAATCCTCCACAGCAAGTTTTCCTTTTCAACAGAAAGTTGGAGAGAGAGAGAGAGAGAGAGAGAGAGAGAGAGAGAGAGAGAGAGAGTTTCATGAAGTGAGATAGTCCTACAAGGGTCTTGCTCCAACTTTAAAACCTCATAAGCATGTGACGGTATAGATTAGGTGTGCACATAACTCCATACTCCGGTTTTCCTAGTGGCCAGCAGCACATCTGTACGCCTGTCTCAACTATTCACTCGTAGGCAACCTCCGCGCCTATTGTAGTACCCTAGTACTGCACATCTCTTCCGTGCACGAGTGTGCATCGTTCGGAGCCCCAGAGCAAGACTCGGACTATCTGTGAGGAGTACACACCCTGGTGACCCAAACCCCGACACCTCGAAACTCATGCCATATCAACCGGCACATTGCCCCAATCACGAAGGTACCATCCATTCACCCATGTGGCTCTCCGTTTGTGAGATACTTTGCAAAGAACTCGAGAACGCAAATGCGCGAATAACCACACATATACACACCTCATATGGGCTTGGGCCCATTAACCTATGGGGCATTCTTAAAAAACCCATTTCATAGAGGAATGAGTTGACATTCTCCACCCACTTAACCCAAACATCACCATGATGTCATGGCCCACTCACACCACATGCAAATTGTCCAAGTGACACCTCACCTAGAGTTCTCTCTCCTTGTGACACATCACCCTCCCATGCATGAGCCATATCCATGCAATGTCAACATACCCCACTAACTAACCAACCTAAGTAAACTAACCCCTATCCCCTAACCAAGGGTTAACTCTCTACAAAGAAGGGGCTTAACCATGGCAGTTAGCCATTTCTATTAATAAAATTCCAGAAGAGGTGAGAGAAAGAGAAGAGAGAGAGAGAGAGAGAGAGAGGTGGGCCACCATTGGGGAGGAAGATCAAAGCCATCTATCATTAGGGCAAGTTTGATCTATCCCTGGTATTACTTCCCTTCTTTACTTTATGTATACTAAAATGGGCCCCACCATGAGATCATGTTGGTTTTTTTGTGGCCTCAAACCACATCTAAGTGGGCCACCCCTTTGAGAAAGTATGTGAATGAAATCCACCATTCAATTTCTATGGAGGCCCACTTCAGTATATATGTTTTTACTTGATTCTCTTTTCTATGGTGGTACTTGTGGGTCCCACTTTCATATTTTTTTAGGCTTTAAATGGGCCAAACTTCAAGCCTAAATTGGCCCCAAAAAATGACTCAGACCCAAGGTACAAGTGGGCCCAAGACTATGATATACCCTAAAGTTAAGCCTCTCAGACTCCACCGAAGCCTTTAATGATGCTTCCAACACCATGGATCTTTCAGTTGTCTTCATGCAAGAAAAACATGTTCAAAATTCATTGGAAGATGAGGTAGAAAATTCCCCCTCCTCTTGAGCACGCCAGGATACCTCCAGAAAGAGAGGCTTCACTTCCAAGAGACTATTGATCACAAAAAGGTATTCACTCTAGATGGCATTCCTCCTACTAAGTAGCAAGACCGGATGATGGACATCTATTCTTAGTGTGCTACAGAAATGCACACCCCGAATGCTACTATTGCAAGAACAATCCAGAAGTGCATTGACAAACTCAGTGGTCGACTTAGAGAATGATGGAATAGCTTGCGAGTATCGACAATTACAAGCGCTCCAATTGCCAACTTTCAAACAATTCATGGGCTCCATATATGGAGAATTCGTCGAAACACTTAATTCATATCAAGAAATTGCCAAAGAAGAGTTCCTCCACATGAAATTTCGCTCATTCAAGAAAAAAGATCTTGAAAAGCATTATGGAAACATGTCAAAACGGTTCTACAGCATTAATGGCATCGATGATGTAAATGTCAAGCAAACCTATCTCACCTCTCCCTGACCCTTTAGAAGATGAAACTCAGAAGCTTACCTCTCTCAAAGGTCTCCAATTATCACAAGTGTCCTTAGGCTTAATCCACCAATTAAGCCTCTCAGTTGTTGAAAAACTATGTAACCAACACAAGTTTATTAAGCATGTCGAACAGCTAGGAAAATCTCTTGGAATAGACTGCACAAAGCCATAACTCGATATCATGTGCAAAGATCGAAAAAGTTGCACCTATCCTCGTAAGAAAAAGCATCATTTCAGCACCCTCTCCCATATACAGTACAGAAGTCGGTCTTCAAAGAAATAAAAGTGGAAATTTCTGAGAAAAAGAAAATTCAGGAACAAAACCACATATTGTTGCTACCTATGTGGACCAAATGGCCATATTGCTAAGCAATGTCCAAAATGGCGTCGCAAGAAGAATGTTTCTCTACTCCAACAAGCATCATCCTTGACTCAGGCAAACTTCAATGGCATTAAATCTGTATTTTTCGCTCGATGATGAATATCATCTTGATTCGGTCCTTGCTATCCATTACACAGATAGAGAAGACGACTTAGATGAATATTTCGATGAGCAATCTGAAACTTTTGGAATCTGGAGAGGAAGCAATGATTTTGGTAAATACATGCTCTATCAAGTCTACATTCATCCTACGAAATATGGATCAATTAGAGATCACGGAATAAGAAATTCTCAACCATTTTGAAGGGTGTCAATACTGACCACTGCATTGGACAACAATCCTAGTCTGAATTGCATTAATTGGATGAGAGGATTAGATCCAATTGACTTCAAATTTGGTACATACATACTCTATCAAGTTTACATTCATTGTACAAAATCCATGATCAATTGGAGATCTGTGGACCCATAAATTCTCAACCGTTTGGAAGGGTGTCAGTGCTGATCACTGCACATGACAACAAACCTGGTACGAATTGCATAATTCGGATGAAGGAGTTAGACAAATCGTATTGACCCCAAATTTGGTGCGCACATGCTCCATCAAGTCTACATTCATCCTACAAATTTTGAGATCAATTGGAGATCTATGGACCTATAAATTTTCAATCGTTTAGAATGGTGTCAGTGCTAAACACTGCACTATACGGCAAACCTGGTCCGAATTACATGATCGGATGAAGGGGTTAGACATATCGGATTGACTCCAAATTTGGTACATATATGCTCTATCAAGTCTACATTCATCCAACAAATTTTTGGTTTAATTGGCGATATATGGACCCAAAAATTCTCAACCGTTTTGAATGGTGTCAATGCTGACCACTGCACTAGACAGCAAACGTAGTACGAATTGCATTAATCGGATGAAGGAGATAGACAAATTGGATTGACCCCAAATTTGGTACATACATGTTCTATCAAGTATACATTCATCCTACAAAAATCGGAATCAATTAGATATCTGTAGACCCACAAATTCTCAGCTGTTTTGAAGGGTCTCAGTGCTGACCACTACACTAGATAGCAAACCTGGTCCGAATTGCATTAATTAGATGACGAGGTTGGACAGATCAGATTGACCCCAAATTTGGTACATACATGCTCTATCAAGTCTACATTCATCCTTCAAAATTTAGGATCAATTGGAGATCTGTGGACCCACAAATTCTCAGTCGTTTTAAAGGGTATCAATGCTGAGTGCTGACCACTGCATTGGACAACAAACTTTGTCCAAATTGCATTAATCAGATGAAGGCATCGGACAGATCGGATTGACCCCAAGTTTGGTACATGCTCTACCTAGCCTACATTCATCCTAGAAATTTGGGATCAATTGGAGATCTGTGGACCCACAAATTTTCAACCATTTTAAAGGGTGTCAGTGCTGACCACTGCACTATATAGTAAACTTGGTATGAATTGCATTAATCGGATGAAAGGGTTAAACAGATCGGATTGGCCCCAAATTTGGTGCATACATGCTCTATCAAGTCTACATTCATACTACAAAATTTTTGATCAATTGGAGATTTGTGGATCGACAAATTCTCAGCCGTTTTGAAGGGTGACAGTACTGACCAATACACTAGACAGCAAGCCTAGTCCGAATTGCATTAGTCGGATGAAGGGGTTAGACTGATCGGATTGACCCCAAATTCGGTACATACATGCTCTATTAAGTCTACATTCATCCTACAAAAATTGGGATCAATTCGAAATTTGTGGACCCACAAATTCTCATCCATTTGGAAGGGTATCAGTGTTGACCACTACGTTGGACAGCAAACTTGGTACGAATTGCATTAATCGGATAAAGGGGTTAGACAGATCGGATTGACCCCAAATTTAGTACATACATGTTCTATAATGTCTACATTCATCCTATCAAATTTGGGATCAATTAGATATTCGTGGACCAACAAATTCTCAGTCGTTTTGAAGGGTAACAATATTGTCCACTGCATTAGACAGCAAACCTGGTCTGAATTGCATTAATCGGGTGAAGGGGTTAAATGTCAAGTCTACATTCATCCTATAAAATTTGGGATCAATTGAAGATCTATGGACCTATAAACTTTCAACCGTTTTGAAGGGTGTAAGTGTTGACCACTGCAATGAACAGCAAACCTGGTCTGCATTGCATTAATCAGATGAAAGGGTAACACAGATTGGATTAACACCAAATTTGGTACACATATGCTTTATCAAGTCTACATTAATCTTACAAAATTTAGGATCAGTAGGAGATCTGTGAACCCACAAATTCTCAACCATTTGGAAGGGTATCAGTGTTGACCACTACGCTGCACAACAAACTTGGTCTGAAATGCATTAATCGTATGAAGGGGTTAGATAGATCGAATTGACCTCAAATTTGGTACATGCATGCTCTATCAAGTTTACATTCATCTTACAAAATTTAAGATTAATTGGAGATATGTGAACCCACCAATTCTCAGTCATTTGGAAGGGTATCGATGTTGACCACTGCGCTTTACAGCAAACCTGGTCCGTATTACATTAATTGGATTAAGGGGTTAGACAGATCGGATTGACCCTAAATTTAGTACATACATGCTCTATCAAGTCTACATTCATCCTACAAATTTGGGGATCAATTGGAGATTTGTGGACCCACCAATTCTCAACCGTTTGGAAGGATGTCAATGCTAACCACTACACTAGACAGCAAACTTGGTCCAAATTGCATTAATCGGATGAAGAGGTTAGACTGATCAGATTGACCCCAAATTTGGTACTTACATGCTTTATCATGTTTACATTCATCTCACAAAATGTGGGATCAATTGGAGATTTGTGGACCCACCAATTCCCAACAGTTTGGAAGTGTCAGTGCTGACCACTGCACTGGACAGCAAACCTGGTTTGAATTGCGTCAATTGGATGAAGGGTTAAATAGATCGGATCGACCTCAAATTTAGTACACACATCCTCTATCAAGTCTACATTCATCCTACAAAATTTGGAATCAATTGGAGATCTGTGAACCCACTAATTCTCAACCATTTTGAAGGGTGTCAGTGTTGACCACTGCGCTTGATAGCAAACTTGGTTCGAATTGCATTAGTCAGACAAAGGGGATAGACAAATTGGACTAACCCCAAATTTGGTACATGCATGCTCTATGAAGTCTACATTCATCATACAAAATTTGGGATCAATTGGAGATCTATGGACCCACAAATTCTCAGCCGTTTGGAAGGGCGTCAGTGTTGACCACTGAACTAAACAGCAAACCTGGTTCAGATTGCATTAATCGGATGAAAGGGTTAAACAGATCAGATTAACCCCAAGTTTGGTATATATATGCCCTATCAAGTCTACTATCATCACTTAAAAATTGTGAACAATTAGATATTTGTGGACCCTACAACTCTAGGCCGTTCAGAAGAGTGTCAGTGCTAACCACTGTTTCAGTCCACCTGATTTTTCTGATTTTTGAGAATTTTGAGGTTCAATTTGGGCCAAATTCTAAGCCACCTTTGGGGGCCATTTTTTTCTCAATGTAGACCCCTATATGGGCCTCAATCAGGTCCAATTGTGTCTCAAAGTGGGCCCTAGAAAGGGTTCACCCTTGGGCCTTTATTTCCAAAATTTTCAGGTTCCATTAGAACTTCAGGGTATATCAAAGACTTGGGCCCACTTGGACCTTGGGTCTAAGTCATATTTTGGGCCCATTTGGGCCTAAAGTTTGGTCCATTTGAGGCCTAAAAATATATGAAAGTGGGGCCCACAAACATGACCACAGAAAAAGAGAATCAAGTAAAAACACGTACGTTGAAGTGGGCCTCCATGGGAATTCAATGGTGGATTTCATTCACATACTTCCTCAAAGGGGTGGCCCACTTAAATGCGGTTTGGGGCCACCCAAACACCAACATGATCTCATGGTGGGGCCCACTTTAATATACATAAAGCAAAGACAGGAAGTAATACAAGAAATAGATCAAATCCACCTTAAGGATAGATGGCTTTGATCTTCCTCTCCAATGATGGCCCACCTCCTCTCTCTCTCTTTCCATCTCTCTCTCTTCTCTTTTTCTCTCCTTTTCTCCCTCCTTTGTTGGAATTTTCTTACTAGAAATGGCTAACCACCATGGCTAGCCCTCCTTTGTTGGAATTTTCTTACTAGAAATGGATAACCACCATGGTTAGCCCCCTCCTTCATTGGAATTTTCTTACTAGAAATGGCTAACCACCATGGTTAGCCCCCTCCTTCATTGGAATTTTCTTACTAGAAATGGCTAACCACAATGGTTAGCCCCCTCTTGTGTATGTGTACAGAGTTAACCCTTGGTTAGGGAAAAGGGGTTAGTTTACTTAGGCTAATTAGTTAGTGGTAGGGCTGAAAGTCGGGCAGGCTGGGTCGGGTTGGTGCTCAACCCTAGCCCAACCCAAGGTTCTTGTACCTCAACCCCAACCCAACCCAACCTCGGGTTGGGAATTCTCAACCCAAGCGGGATCATTCGGGTTGGTCGGTGTGGGGTACTAGGGTACTACAATAGATGCGGTAGTTGCCTATGAGCGGACAACCGAGAAAGGCGTATAAGCGCATTGTCGACCACTTGAAAAACTAGGGTATTACATTCTATGAGGTTGACTCATGGGAGCTTCTCATGAGGTCAAGCTCTATAAGCCCCACCATGATGTGTCTAATATCCACACCATCAATTAGATGCACCCTTACATGGTGGGCCATGGGCCTAAAAATCAAGCCAATCCATGAATTTGGTAGGTCACACCACAGACAACAGTTGAAAGTGGATGCCCACCCATTGAAACCTTCCTAATTGTTTATAGCGCCCACTAAGATGTGGTTCAAACATCCAACCCATCCATTGTATGTGTCCCACTTGCATGAGGGGTCAAACCAAATTTCAAGCCATTCCAGAAACTCAGGTGAGCCCCCACCAAGTGCTTTTAGATGTTTTAGGCATGATTTCACATGGTTTCATATGGTGTGGCCCACCTAAGTTCCAAATATGGCTGATTTTTGGGACATCCCATAGACTAGAGGCAACCAACCAAATGCACAGTGTGGATGTCCGGCACACATCACGGTGGGGCGCGCAGATCTCGACTTCATAGGAAGCTCCCATGAGGTCAATCCCTTTTCCCTATGTATATATGTATCTATGTATGTATGCACATACATATGTATATGTATTTATATATATATTTATGCTAACATCCCCACCATCCCAAAGTTTTTAAATGACACATGGGAGGGCATGTCCTCGATTTGAACCATTCATTCATTCATTTATACAATCTGGAGCAAGCCATGGTACAAAAATCCCACCAATCAAATGATCCTAAACATCCTATCAATAGCATGAGAAATGGACACTCAAGAGTGAGGAGAGATAAAAGAGGTCCAACTATAGTTGTCAAAATCCTACGTTTACGATTTATGACTTGAGTCGAATCTTGAGCAAAACGATTTGAATCCTTTCTAATTTGAATCCTACAATTTAAGATTCAATTATACTGGTTCTCTTTTATTTTAAGCTTCACTTGGCTTTCATTTTATGTTTTTAAATTAGTGGGAGCTTTAAGAATTGTTTAGAAAAGGTAAAAAAAAAAAATATTTTGTTTTTTGTATGAGATTGATATATATTCCCTTCCATGCTAAATCATGGAGCTTTTTTCCGATTTCTTACTTCTTACTTGGTCGAAACACCAGATTGATCTATGACTAGTCTGGGAATGTTTTTATGGATGGTTACGATCATGTAGACCTATATGTGTTGTGAACAATGGTTAGAAATTAAAATATATTTTTTCATCAGTCTACAGAATCAAATGTAGCTTTCCAACTTTTCCAATGTGATTCTACAATCAAAGATAAGTAAAAAAACATTAATTATTAAATGATCCTTGTGCGATTTTAAGGGAAATTTCTTCAAAGAATTTTTTTTTTTTTTAAGATAAGAATCCTTTAACACCATCATGATATGGTATTACTTCGTGCATATTGATGGCAAAAGGATGATTGATCAGTTCTTAATTTTTTTCCTGATATATTTATATTTTTCAGATTTTTTCCAATTTTTAGGAAAATCATTAAAAAAAAAAAAAAAAATCTTACAATCTACGATTCGATACAATTCAACCCCTACTACGATTTGCGATACAATACTGATTTGGACAACATTGGATCCGACCATCATTTTGAAACATCCATTCAATAAATATCACTCTACATTGTTTATGATTCCAAAGTAGCGCTTGATTTAATAATGCTAACCATGTGATCTATGGCCCATAAATAATGGACAGTTGTAACAAATTGGCCCCATTCAAAGGGTTACGATCATCAATCGGCGTTATTCTTGCACCATTTGTTGCTCCTAATAGTACTATTGAATGAACCGTCCTGCTTGATGATTGAGCATCCCACGTGGCATTTAGAATCTTTGGGGACTCTACTAACATCCCCATACCAATGGGGATGTTAACGCCCACACGCACACGTGTGCCTTAGTAGAATAATTTTCTCTGCTTTCTTTTCCTGGGCCAGAATGCTGACGTAACTTCTGCTTCTGTGAAAGTGCTATCAACGAAAGCACTTAACCGGGAACTACTTAAAACACAACTCAATCATTTAATTGCATTCTAGATGCAGCAATATAGAAATCATCAAATCGTGAAAAAGGCGCCTAACAGATGAGGAATAAAGTTCTGCCATTAGAGTTGATGATGCCATTGACATTTGAAACAAGCAAATCTGGAATGTGCCAAATCAAATCTTCAATTTTTTAATGGTTTTACCTGGAAGGCCTGCTGACTTATTCTTTACAGGCATGTGGCTTTCAGTAGGAAGTTGAACAGGAATTGCCTTTTCTGATGGATCTGGTAGAACAGGTGCCTCAGACGGAACAAGAGCAGCAAGATCAGGTGGTTGATCCTTCCCTACCACAGGAGTAGCCTACTACAAAGTATTGCCATCATTATTCACATTATTGCAGAAAGACATTAACCTAAAATTGCTCGTTTACAAGATAAATAAATCACCTCCAAGTCTACATATGATGGCTGTCTTCCAATTGAAATAAGAAACTTGTCAAGATCACGGGCATTTAGAGCTGACAAACATGTACAGCATGAATAAGTAACATTCTTAATAGCAAACCTAATAGAGGAGAAAAGATGGATGTTTTAAATTCAAGGTATTATTAGGTTCTTATGGATCAGATGGGTATAGTGCCCTGATGCACCCATCCATACAATGAGGCCCATGGTTCAATGATCCGGACCATATATATGATGGGCCTGGTTGTGGATGGGGGATACTGAAAATATCTCCCAGATTGAAAGATACCAAACTATGGTCAGTGGCTTATAAATAGAGAGTTTAGTAAATGAATATTCATCAAGAATTCAAAGAAGGGCCAAACATAGGATGGCCAGAATGTAACGCCCCGAACTTTTCGATACTCGAGCATCAAAAGTCCTCGAGCATTACCATAAGATTCGAGCTAATATATACGTATGTACCATGCCAATCCAACTATCCTTGCCTTACAGCCTTTCCCTGACACAAACCTAACCGTTGGGAATGATCCCCATTCATAGATCTAGCAATCTGACCGTCAATTCTAAGACAAGGCTATCCTTCATGCGATTTGACGTATGTGGCTTCCCTTAAGGGAATTGGTGATAATTCCTCATCCATAATGATTTAGATTGAAGTTCATGTATAAGAATTACTTAGAAACGTGCCTGTAACCGCCTGGAACTGTTAAATTTCACAAAACTCTTAGATTACCAATAATTACGATAATGCCACTAACCCAGACCCTTGAATTCTAGATCACTAAGTTCCCACGATCCATTTAACGTGAAGATTTATACCATGCCTATGAATCATAAATTAACTGTACACTGCGAAATTCAACCCTCAGATCCTTGTAAAAATGACCCAAAGGGCAAATTAGCCACTAACCGTCAATTTTTGGGGGCCACCCGATCTTCGAATATGCTTCAAACTTGGACTCAACCCCTTAAATTAGATAGAAAAATGAATGGATGGTGTAAATTCCTCCAAAACATCACAGTGGACCCCACTTGATGACTTGCGAGTGCACTAATAGGTGTGCACTAACATCTCACCGCACCAAAGTTCTGGTCAAACCGAGTTTGACCCAAACCATACCAGAATAGGAAGCCTCTCTCTTGTTTTCCCGCCGCAGATCCTATTCAAACGGACAGTTCTCGTTGTAACATCCTATGGCCCACCACTTTGGATGAAGTAGATGATCTGAACCGTTCACCAGGAGCAAACCTCACCACCGACCAAAGCCCAACAAACGGACTAGCAAGATCCGCATCTGATCAGCAATGGGAGCCACCAGAACGCAGATCAACTCCAATCGGTGGGGCGATGGTTGAAATCCTGCTGCCAGGACGATGAATGGGGCAGATCTTCCGAAAAGGCAATGAAGATGGGCCCCACGGGCTCCAGAAAGGATCGGAATCCAATCACAACACACCTCTTTCGCACGCCTTCTGCAAACAGCAGTAGCACAGAGAAACCGGTCTTCGCGTAGGAAACCCGCGACAGACTTCTTAGCCCTGATCGGAACCGTCCAAAGGTTGGGAGAGGGACTTCCGAACCTCTCCAAGGAAGCCAATTTGGAAAACAGCCCGCACATGGATGGCTGAACGATTCGTTCTCCAGATGCAATCCACAACCGACTTCCCTACGTAGAAAACAGGGGCTGCGTAAACACCAGCCAATCACCATGCTACGTAAGATTTACGTACAGAAGTCCTTTCACGCCTATAAAAAGGGCTTACAACCCCACCGTCTTGAGAAGATAGCAAAGAAGAAAGAGGGACAGAGAGAAAGAAGTAACGTGAGAGAGAGAGAGCTCGGTCGGGAGCAGCGCTTCACGGAAAGGAGAGAGAAGAATTCGGACAGCAATCCGGTCTGTCTAGACCAGCTGTCCGTCCGCAAGAGAGAGAGAGAGAGAGAGAGAGAGAGAGAGAGAGAGACTGACCGTAGGAGAGATTGTTGGCAGCAAGGAAGGAAGAGAAAGAAGAAAATAAAGAAAAAGAAAAGGAAAGAAAGAAAAGAAAAGAGAAAAGAAAAGTGACGAAATAAAGGAAAGAAAAGAGAGAAAGAAAGAAAGAAAAGAAAGAAAGAAGAGAAGGAGGAGGAGGAGGAGAAGGAGAAGGAGGAAAGGAAAGGAAAGGAAAGGAAAGGAAGGAAAGAAAAGGAAAGGAAAGGAAGAAAGAGAAATAGAGAGATTATGTGCCGAGCTGACTGGTTGGACCCCTAGACTGAGTTTGGGCCAGGTTTGACTCGAGTTAGAGGTGACGGTTTTGTCCTTTAAGCTTGCGTTAATGTAAGTTAATAAACCTATCCTGCCTTTTATGCCTTCTGTTATTTTATCACTCCTTTTACATACCTCTTGTCTTAATTGAGTTGATGCATTTTATCTTGTCTTAACACTTGTCCTTTACATGTCGTTTATCTGTCCTCGGATTTTCATTACTTTTTCCTCTGTTTTTATTTTAAATGGTTATCATCAATTATTGGCCCTCTTGAGATTTTTACATGATATCCATTGTAAGAGGCTTTTCTAGATTCATGGGAGGCTATGGATACAAGCCTTGCTCTTGCCTTTAATCGTCCTGAGTTGGCCTTAACCACTCTCCTTAATTCGAGTTGACCTTCGTCACTTGCCTCTTATTCGAGCTGGTTATTGTCACTCGTCTCTTCATACCTTAAGGGCTTGGCAGGTGTCTTGATATTCTTAACCGATCATGGACCATAGATAAAGGAATTCTCTATTGATGCAAGTACTATGATGGAATCTCTCTACTAACGATCGATTAAATATCGTGGACGTAATGCGTTTTCGGTAGCGGCCCTGGGGCGACACGTAATTCCATGTTTCTCGAGTTGATGGTGTCCTAGTTGATGTACGTGAGACGTTCTGTATACGCAGTACATCAATTCCTTTGTATGGAAGGGGGGTTGGTTGTCGCAAATAGTCGCTCCAATCTCTGGGGGCGTATTCTCCTGGTTCATGTGTTGTGGTCGTCTTAGGACAACCGCGTAAAACCATGTTAAGAGTGGAATACGCCGGCGAATATCCGTAGTATGGGATGCGGATCGAATCGGATAGCTATAATCATATTCCACATTGTGGCGATCGTTAAGGGTGATACGCCGCATATACTCTGCTAGGCATACATCTCATATAGATTGATTGCGCATTGATATCTCTTGTAGTGTGGAGTACTTAACGTATCAAAACAATTATCTTGCTTTTATGAATCTCTAAGATTACTGTTAATCTTAAAGGATAACCATCACTATGAGTAGAGCGTTGACCCTCTCCCAACCGTCCAAATTATGCAGGTGACGTACAGATTGAAGACCTAGTGAACATGCTCCCTATGGAAGATTACGTTGAAAGAATGAAGAAGACAATTTAGGATTTAGTTTTATACTTCCGCTGCGAACTCGATAAATGTAATAAGCTTCCATTGTGAAGGTCTTTTGATTATTCTTTTACTCTGATGAAAAGTAATCAATACAATTGATTGTATTCTTGTGAATGTTACCTTTATAAATGTATATGGATGCAAATCAAACGAAAAAAAAAAAAAAAGGTGCGATTGCAGAGCATCCAGTTTATGCATTATTAACACCCGGTTTTCTTGGGCACGAGTATAAACTCTGACCGTAAAATTTCGGGATGTTTCACAGGAACTTCCAATCTAGTGGAACTTTTGGGCATCACTGTAGATTCAATCAGTTCACTGAACTGAATCGTTGAACCATGTGCACTACCTGTATGGAATCAGTGCATCAGGAAGGATCCTTCATGTCTTGGTGCATTAATTTATCACCATTCAAGCAGTGTGCTAGCTCAGAGGATAACTAGACAACATGCCCAGGAACATGGTTTTAACAGACAATGATGATGAAAATAGTCGAAACTGTCAAAAATCAACAGAAGCTCATGTGCATTTAGAGGTCTACATTGTCAAACCATTCAAAAAAAAAAAAATGTCAAACAATTCACATTGAGGGTGCATCTAACATGAATACACATTGCAATACCGGAGTTCAAAACCCTGACAAGAACAAGCAGGAAAGCTTTTCAACGAGAAGTACCTTTAAAGTTCAAACAATTATAAATAATTGGATATACTTGACAATTCTGGTTTCTTCTGTTTCCTGCTTGACACTGCTGGATTGTCAACAGAGCACGCAAAGTTATAAAGGTGACTCAGGACTGTTCCATAGTTTTCCCTCCAAGCCTTAATAATAGGATTAGTGGGTTGAACTTGAAGTAGATTTTAGAACTCTGTAAATCACGAGATATAACCTGGTGGTTTTCAATTCTTTGCTTCAACGGAGAGACCATTCAGCCTCCCACTGTCCCTTCTCCACTTAATAGTTAATATCTACAAGGCTCTTTTCATCCACCTACCGTAGTTTCTCTTCAACTAATTCATGCTTCTAGACCAGCAGTTTAAAAACAGTAACCTGTTTTCCCCTGCAATAATCTATCTATTCAAGAATTGGTTGCTAAGGAACTCGCCCATGAGGATTGTCCCTTCTGCCCATCCACATGGTGATCCAGAACATTCATCTAGTAGATCCCACTGCGGATGGCTACATGGGTTAATTTGCAAATGATCTTATATTTGTAGATATTATAACACTATAAGCACAAGCACTCATCCAGCTTGTGACAGGAAACATCCACACATGAATAAATGCACGATCACTCATTTAAAAAAAATTAAAATTTAAAATTTTAAATAAAAATAAAAATTTAAAAATAAAAAATAAAAAAGAAGGAAAGAAAGAAAATCCAATAAACATTTTTTTAGGGTGAAAATCCAACAAATAAACGAAGGCAAAACAAAAGAAAATCCATCTTAAGAGAAATTTCTCACTTACAAATGGTCATGTCATTTGAGAGTGGGTGGAAAAAGCAGAATTCTTGAGCTTTGAATCCTTGATCCAACAATAGTGAAACAGCTCTTCACAAAACAAAGATATAAAACTTCATAAAAATTAATTATCAATATACTAAACAAAAACGTAATGCATTGAGAATCAATAAATACACCATATTGCAGACTGCCTGATTTAATCTAAGTTACGGTGTAATGGAAACATCTTTTTTTTCTGAAAGGTGTAATGGAAGCATCTCTCTAACAATCTAATGACTTGAGACTACAAGGCAAAATTATGAAGTTATTCTAACCAAAATCATCAGCCACTTCAACAAATGATGCCTGTCACTACCACTTATTCAGTTGCAACAAAAGCACCTCATAGAAGCAAGGTAAGTTTCGGAAGTTTGAAGAGTGTAATACAAGCAAGAAAAATTTGTCTTTTTTTTTTTTTTCTATTTTTTTGTTCACGAATGACAGTTTTGATTGATGGGATGAGGGAGGAGGTTAACGCAAAGCTAGAGCTATGGTGGATGCTTTAGAATCTAAAGGTCATAAAATTTGTTGGACTAGAACAGAGCATATGGAACACAATTTTAGCAGCAATAGGGGTAGGGTGGAAAGTAGGAATAAGTCAAGATTGTTGACCAACAAGTAGCCCAAAATTACCATTTTTTATATCTTCGATCAATAATTCAGTAGAGCAAAGAGATTGAGGATGTTGCTCATTGAATTAGAGCTGGCTGGATGAAGTGGAGATGTACCTCTAGAGTTTTATCTGATCGACACACACCAATGACACTAAAGGGGAAATTTTATAGGATAGCAATGAGATTAGCCATGCTTTATGGGACAGAGGGTAGGGCAGTCAAGAGACAACATATTCACAGGATGATCGTAGCTGTAATGAGGATGTTGAGATGGATGAGTGGCAAGATTAAGAAGGATAGCAGTTGCATGAACCTTCTACCCACGTGCCGCTCCCATTTCAAATCACGCTTCAAACTCTTAATCCTGCTCCCACTTCCCTACCTGCTTATACTTGCCAACATTTTGAAAGAAATGCTTCCCTGCTCCCGCACCTGAATATTTTCACACTTCATGATGAGGGAACTTGAGTAGCAGTGTAGCACCAATATGTAATAAGATGAGGGAAAGTAAATGTAGATGGTTTGGCCACGTGCAGCGGACACCAAGAACTGCACCGATTAAGAGTGAGTTGGTTCAAGTTTTACGCCTAAAAGGGTAAGGGGAAGACCCAAAAGGACACGGTGACATATGGTTTTACTGAGGATTTGGTCCTTGATAGGGTGGAATGGCAGTATAGGATTCGTTTAGCTAACCCCAATTAGTTGGGATAAGGCTTAGATGATGATGATGATGATGATTTTTTTTTATGTGGATGGATAAATTGTCGCATTTTATGTAAACAGTACATCACGTAAGATAAAGATCAAAGGCAGACCGCAACATTAGAGGTTAAACACATACCGTGCAGATTCGTTAATTAAGGCAAATGGAGTGACACATCCCAATGGCACCTTGCAAAACAATGTCACAATGCAGTTAAGTGAGACCAGTCACATCATTACTCAGGGAAAATAAATGCCACTGTCAAGATACCCAACCAAATACTCCTATACGGGTGATAACAAAACCATCGTTGCAGAAATAAACTTGGAAAGGATAAAATATATTAAGGCTGCACTCAACTAAGGCCATGAGAGAAATAATTCATCAGTTCTAGGATTTTTACTCTCAGTTGAATTTCCAAAAGTCATGAAAGGATATTTGTGTGGATACAAAAAAGCACTTTTATCCAATACAAAGAGCCCCATTTTCTACTTTTGAAAATTCTACTAAAAATGGAAATTTGTTTTTCCCCTCTCTTGAATGGCAACAAGCCAAACGCATCATTAAGAGGTAGAAAGGAAAAATATTTCTGACCCACTGCTGCATAATTGAATATAACAACAAAAGTTACCTTTCCTGTGCTCTTGCCTCTTTTAGAAAAGTTTTTTTTTTTTTTAATGACAAGTTCACGACAAGGTGTCCCCGCCCCCTTTTAAAGCGAGACTAATCCCCGCGGATGCACACAATCACCCGCAAACCACATGCATCGGATAATCCCGGGGAGGTGAATCGATCTCATGTCTATGGGGAGCAAACCCACGATGCTAGCCATTCGCCCAAACCCTGTACGGGGCTTTTAATAGTTTTTAGTAGTCCATAAATAAAAAAGTGATGCATTCTCAGGCAATTATTTAAATAGTCACTTGAATTTCCATACATAAGAAAGAGATTTAAGCTTCTCTTCGATTTATCTTTTCCAATTAAGTAATTGTAGATACTGGCTGTCCATTATCTAATCAAGTTGGATGAAACATGAAGGATCTTTACTCCTAGCTCCATTTTTTTAAGGGATTAAGTCTAAATTAGGGGGGAATAAAACTTCACCCAACACCTAGGTTTCAAACCAAAACTCCCTTTGGAACCATCAAATCCTATCCGTAAGGCCAGAAACGTGTGCAACTGAAGACTGAGCCCACACCCCTAATTATTATTTTTGGACCTCTATGGCATGGAAATTCAATTTCCGCACCACGAGGGCGTGTTTGGCACGTGGGAATAAGTGGGATTACGTGGGATTAAATGGGTTTCAAAATCCACAAGTTGTTTGGAAAAGCAAGGGTTTTCCAAGACCTGCTGCATCGGGTTTTGTACCAGTCCTATCCGCCGACCTGAGGAGAACTGGGAGTAGATGTTGTGAGATCCCGGAACTGTCTGTGGGATTCAAATAGATGGATGAAGACTCGTAGATATGAAACGAGGGTCCTTCTATAGGGTACGAAAATCTCACCTAAATCCCAATGATGCTGCATTGTGATTTCAGAAAACCTGGGAGCCGTTGGATGAAGAAAAAGGTCCTCTGCAGGCACAAATCAAACCCTCTATGCATCTGCAATGTAAGGCTCTTGCAGCGGAAGACAACTGGCTGCCATTGATGGTGGTGGTTGCTGAGGGCTTCAATGCTCAATTTAAAGGTGGGTCTCTCCTTTTCTGGTTTCCCCCTACATTGATGTAGCAGACCTGACTTTCCCAGCCCTTGGCCACCAACTGATCTGATCCTCCCCCCCCCCCCCCCCCCCCCCCCCCCCCCTTCATCTTCTATTCTCCCTCTTTTCCTCTACAGCTGGATTTCATATAAACCCTGATTCGGGTGAAAGCTTCAGGAGGATGTAACCCAATCGTAAGGACCGGTGAGTAAATAACTCTATTCGATACCAGTTTTGCTTCAACATGAATGAAGAAACACCCACCACTAATGTCAAAATCCATTTAACATGTAGGTGTTCTAGAGGCCTGATTCAGCAGCTTGTGCCTCAGCTACAAGCAAATCAACGTAATCACAGGCTAAACCCTACCTCAGAGTTTTCATTTCCTACATCTCTGTTCTCTCCAGAGTCAACCATTTCAGGTATTTGACATTCCCTGTACGTTTTCTATGGGTAATCTTACATAGGACCTGCCAATTGATGTTAGATCCAACCGAGTCTGCTCACTCTTAACTTTAGACACATAACACACCTACTAAGTGCCGGTGAGGTCTTCAGAAGACGAATTTGGGTGAGAAGAGAGGTGGTTGGGTGTCAATGGGTTTGCCATTTAGATTCTTAAATTGAATTTGCAAACTACAGATTGGCTGTAAATTTCCTTCTAACTCATTGACAAATCCCAATCTATATAGTACTATTTCTGAATGGGATTCAAAATATTGTCCTATTTTCTGTTTAATGATAACGATATTCACAGTCCCAAATGATGTATTTCCACATTCCATCTGTAATTAAGGGTCCCTTACATAGACCTCTTATTCTGAATTAAAATTGAAAGATTATTTTGGCATCTGATTGAAGTGGGATATGGTGGTGTATGGCATCAAATTTATGGTATTGACATTTCTCAATGAGATTGGCTTGTGTTCAATGGGCCATATCTCGATATTTTCCAAATTTCCAGACCATCTTCTTATTGAAGAACTTCAGAAAAAAGGGTTTGTGGTCCGAATAGCGCCCGTAGCGTAGCGTAGCTACGTCGCTACATAGCATTAGCAAATGACGCAGGGATGAACGTGATGAGGTCGATCACCGTCTTCCTCAAGGATAACTACTTCAAATCCACGGAGCTTCTCTGGATTCTTCACAAAGGCTTCTCGAATCCATGAGAAAAAAAGCAAGCAAAATAGAAAATAAATTCTATAAAATTCGAAATTGATTAATGAATGAAATAAACGAGTTCACAACCCTTTAAATAGGGATGCCAAGCAATGGGAGAGAAATCAGAAGCAAACTACAACTAAAACTCCTAGAATTCGCAACTTAATATAAATAGTAAACTGACTATTTATAGACGGTCGTGATGTCTACTAGTGCGCAAGGTTTTCGGCCAAAAATAGTATGTGTCCTATTTGGCTTCACCAAACCGTTCTCCTAATTATTCTAAGCTCTTTTCATGTTGGGCGCAACTCCTAAAGCCCAACGGATGAAGAGTTATAATCAAAATAAAACTTACTATTTATAGTAAAAACGAAATTAAAATAGGGAAACGACCGTCGATCCAGGGGTATTTCACAAATCCGGCTTGCGCAACCCGTCGTAGCGGGGTTGGTTGGCTAAAGTAGCTCGTTCTACCCCAAAATCATATATTTTATGCCCGATAACTCATTTTGGACTGTGAGATACACCCGATCTAAGGTCCGACGGTCCGGATCACTTCTGTCGTCGACCGGGCCTTTTCTAATCCATCTTGGCCATGAAACTGTCCACGACCCGCTCTACATCAGTCCCCTCCACTTCAAAAAAACTCGTCCTCAAGTTCACGTCTGGCTCTGGTTCACGATACTCGGTCAGGTCCGCGACGTTGAAAGTCCGTGAGATCACCATGTCATCTTGAAGATTAACAACATAAGCGTTGTCATTGATCTTTTGGATAATTGGGACGGGTCCAATCTTCTTATTCTTCAACTTATTGTACGTCTCAGTCGGAAATCTCTCTTTGCGCAGATGGACCATAACGCGGTCACTCACCTCGAACACTTTTTGTCGCCGATGCTTGTTCCTTGTACTTCTCATTCGAGGCATGTAGCTTGGTTTGAACTTCTGTATAGATGCCCATAATCCTGTCTGCCATATGTATTGTTGCAATGCTCATGCCTGAGAGCTTAGGCAGAGGGACCAAGTCAAGTGTGTGGCGAGGCACTCGTCCGTAGATAATCTAGAACGGTGATTTCCTTGTCTTGCGATTTATCATGTTGTTGAATGCAAACTTTGCTTGAGACAAAGTCAAATCTCACTACTTCGGTTTTTCTCCTGAAATACAGCGAATGAGGTTTCCCAACGTGCAATTCACAACCTTAGTCTGTCCATCAGTCTGTGGGTGGTAGGCGCTGCTGAATTGAAATCGTGTATCGAATTAAGTCCACAAAATCCGCCGAAAGTGGCCAATGAACTTCGTGTCACGATAGAAGTAATGGTCTTGGGGATCCCATGTAGCCGTACGACCTTCCTGAAGAATAAATTCGCAACGTGTGTTGCATCGAGGGTCTTCTTACAAGGGATAAAGTGTGTCATCTTGGAGAAACAATCTACCACCACGAACACCGAATTCATGTCGTGTTGTGTTCGTGGGAGACCAAGCACAAAGTCCATAGATAAATCCTCTCAAGGACCGTTAAGCACGGGTAACGAGGTATACAAGCCCATATTCTAAGATTGCCCCTTGGAGGTTTGACAAATATGACAACATTGTACGGCTTTTCCTACATCACGTACCAATTGCGGCCAGTAATACCACTCTTCCACAAGAGCTCGCGTCTTGTCTCGTCCAAGGTGTCCACCGAGGTCACCTCCATGTAGCTCCTGAATAATCTGCTCTCTCAGAGAACTTTGGGGGATGCACAATCGATTCCCTTTGAAGAGGAAACAGTCCTGTATATGAAGGTCACTGGGGTAACCTTCTTGGCACTTCATCCAAGAATCTTTGAAGTCCTCATCCTCGGCATACAGCTCCTTGAGACAGTCGAAGCCGACCACCTCGTTGCTCATCGTAACAAGTAGTGATGCACGACGGCTATGTGCATCAGCCACCTTGTTCTGCTGCCCTGACTTGTGCTTCAGAACGAATGTGAATTCCTGTAAAAACGCAACTCATCTAGCATGCGCACGATTCATGTTAGTATGACTATTAATAAACTTTAATGTTTGATAGTCAGTGTACAGAACAAACTCTCTTTGAATCAGATAATGCCGCCAATGTTGCAGCGCCTGAACAACTGCGTACAACCCAAACTCATAAGTCGACCACTTCTTTCGGGCTTCGCTGAGCTTTTTGTTGTAGAAGGCTACCGGTCTGCCTTCCTGTGATAATACTCTTCCAATTTCGACATATGAAGCGTCACGCTCAACCTCAAACAGCTTGTCGAAATTAGGAAGCACCAAGACTGGTGTTGTGGACAAACGATACTTTATCTCATGAAAGCTCTTGTCAGCTTCACCGGTTCACTGGAACGGTCCCTTTTTCATGCAATCTGTTATAGGCACGCCTATTGTGCTAAAATTTCGCACGAATCGACGATAAAAAGTCATCAACCCATGAAAACTCTTCACCTCATGAATGTTGGCCAGGACCGACCATTCCCTAATGGCTCGCACATTTTCATCGTCCACACGGATGCCTATGGACATTACAACAAATCCTAGAAACAATAGGTTGTCCGTTAAAAAACTACACTTCTTCAAGTTGAGGTACAACTTGTTAATTTGTAGGACCTGCAGCACCTGCCTAAGATGTTTCCTGTGCTCCGTCTCATCCTCGCTATATATCAATATGTCATCAAAATATACTACCACAAATCGGCTAGTGAACGGTTTTAGAACCTGATTCATCAAACGCATAAAAGTACTTGGTGCGTTCAATAGGCCGAAGGGCATGACCAGCCACTCATACAACCCTTGGTCTTGAATGTCATTTTCCACTCATCGTCGGGTCGGATACAAATCTGATGGTACCCGCTCCTTAGGTTTAGTTTAGAGAACACCTTGGCCCCTTCTAGCATATCAAGTATGTCGTCTGACCGTGGTATTGGGAACAGATATTTGATGGTAATTTTGTTGATTGCCCGGCTGTCAACACACATGCGTCAGCTTCCATCTTTTTTTGGCGTTAATAATGCTAATACGACACGTGGGCTCATGCTCTCTCTCAAGAGACCCTTACGGATCAATTCCTCCACTTGCCCCGGAAGTATCTCGCACTCCTTCGAACTCATCCGATAATGAGGGCGGTTGGGCAGGCTAGCCCCAGGGACGAGGTCTATGATGTTGGATGTCCCTCATGGGGGCAATCCATCAAGTAAATCTTCAGGCCAGACTTTTTTGAATTCGTTAGCAATAGTCTTAAACTTGAAGGAATGTTTGAGGGTTCCGATTCATCGCCCTTCACCACTATGGCGTATACCTTGCCGGTTTCCTTGGATTCCTCCATGAAATCTCGAAAGGTCAAGAGGGAACTCCCCTCCACTTTAGAGGCTTCAGGGTGGTTCTCTGGTGTCATAGGGGCAAGGATTATTTTTCGACTATCCTTGACGAATATGTAAACATTGTCTTGTCCTCAATGGGTCGCATCACGGTCCAACTGTCAGGGTCGACCGAGTAACAAATGGCATGCTTCTATGTCGACCACATCATAAAGTATTTGATCTTTATAATTTTCATCAACTGAAAACGAGATAGTGGATTGTTCAGTTACCTTGGTCTCATTCACCTTTTTTATCCAGTCAATTTAGTACGGGGAAGGATGTTTTATCATTGGTAGCTGCAACTTGTCCATCATCACTCTTGAGACGATGTTCTCACTACTATCACTGTCTACGATCACATCATAGACCTTTCCGTTAACAGTGCACCGCGTACGGAATATATTGTGTCGCTGTGGATGTAATTCCTTCCGTGGGGTATACAATAATCGCCTCACAACTAGAGATTCGCCACGATCCTCGCCCGTCAATTCATCACCATCTACTATTTCCTCAGTGGCTTGCTCATTTTCATCAAAGTCAGGGTCTTCTTCTGCGGCCTCACATTCAGTGCCCCCTTCTTTTATGGTTAAGTGTGTCGTGGGACGTTGAGGACAGGTGTTTGATAAGTGGCCTAGTTGGCCACAGCGGTAACAACTGTTCGACCTTGGCCGAGCATAAGGATTTGAATCCTGCTCGGGCTCGTTGTTGTGGGTGTTGCACGTTGAGGCATGGATGAGCCGCTCCCCGTATCACGGCTTGCGGTTGCAGGAGGTTAAGGACGTTCTCCTACCAGTTCTTTTCCTCGTGCCACACTAGATCCTGCGTTGGACCCGTCATGGGGGGTCGAGTTGAAGGATAGGGCTGATCAGGAACTCTTGCAAGTTGCGTTTCTACCCTACCCGCCAATTGAACTGCTTCATCCACGGTCCCGACTGGGTACATCTGAACTCGGTCCTGAATTGTCGGTCACAACCCACCTATAAATAGTGCCACCTTCTGTGAGTTGGATTCTGACAAATCGTTTCATGTTGCCAACCACTGGAATTCTTTAGTGTAATTCGTGACGGTTCGGTTTCCTTATCTGCAATTCTGATATTGTTGGAATAATATCTACTCATAATCACTGGGGACAAATCGTGATCGAAGAAGGCGTCTCATCCGTGGCCATGATGAGATGGGCGCCTTGTTCTGGTGGGCTCGCGAGAGTTGTAATTGCTCCCACCATGCAGAAGCACCAGATTTTAATTTAAACGCTACCAATTTTACCTTTTTATAATCTGACACGTCCATATAATCAAAATATCTCTCTACTTCGGCTAGCCAATCAAGAAAATCTTCTACGCATAATAAACCATTAAAACTAGGAAGTTCAGCCTTATCTCGATAGTCTCTTTCAGCACGATCTAGATGATCGCCTCTATGAATTGGTCGTCGGGCAAAACCTTCATTATTGTCTTCGTCGCTAGAACTTGAATCATCTAGTGTAGCTCTACGGTTTGTCACTGGTAGCGCTCTACAGAAATCGGGGTTGTGTCGTACAACGACCACGAGCGGTGGAGCAACCATAGGTGGTGGAGCACCGCCTAGGGCTCGGGGCGGAAGTAGTGCATCCGCAAGACGGTCGAGGGTTGTCTGCAGCCCTTACATGGTCAACTGACTCTCCCGGTGGAAAGCTTTCATTCTTTCCGCAATATCATGAATCCCCGGATCACCGTCCACGGGATTTTGGCTCATACCTTGGTTGTTTGCCATCGGCCCGAGGGGAATCCTCGCTCCGATACCAATTAACGCAGGCATGAACGTGATGAGGTCGATCACGGTCTTTCTCAAGGATAACTACTCTAAATCCACAGAGCTTCTTTGGACTCCTCACAGAGGCTTCTCAAATCCACAAGAAAGAAAACAAGCAAAATAGAAAATAAATTCTATAAAATTCAAATTTGATTAATGAATGAAATAAACGAGTTCACGACCCTTTAAATAGGGATAACAAGCAATGGGAGAGAAATCAGAAGCAAACTACAACTAAAACTCCTAGAATTTGCAACTTACTATTTATAGACGTTCGTGATGTCTACTAGCGCGCAAGGTTTTCGGCCAAAAATAGTGTCCTATTTGGCTTCACCAAACCATTCTCCTAATTATTCTAAGCTCTTTTCACGTTGGGCGAAACTCCTAAAGCCCGACGGATGAAGAGTTATAATCAAACTAAAACTGACTATTTATAGTAAAAACGAAATTAAAATAGGGAAACGACCGACGATCTAGGGGTATTTCACAAATCCAGCTTGCGCAACCTGGCGTAGCGGGGTTGGTTGGCTAAAGTAGCTCGTTCTACCCCAAAATCATATATTTTATGCCCGATAACTCATTTCAGATTATGAGATACACCCGATCTAAGGTCCGACGGTCCGGATCACTTCTGTCGTCGACCGGGCCTTTTCTGATCTATCTTGGCCATGAAATTGTCCGCGACCTGCTCTACATTAGCAAATAGCGTAAATCCCCTGTAGCGTACGCTATAGGGGTCATAGTGTATGCATAGCATATGTAGCAGCGTAACGTGCGCGTAGCGTATGTAGCGTACGCTACGCCTTTTTTTAATAAATGGTAATTATATTTTGTATTTTTTTAAGGTAATTATATTTTGTATTTTGTACTTAATACTCTCAACTTGTGGGATTTTAATTTCTTTTCGTACTTGTGACTTGTGTCTCAATTAGACATTATTAATAATAGTTTGCTTAAAATGGTGTTGATGTGATAATAATTTGATTTGGTTTATGTATGTGAATTGGCTTTTGATAAATGATTATTAATAACTTGTTTGAAAATGCATGTACTTGAAAAAATGATTTATCTTTTAGACATTTTTATATTTTTGTTTTTTTTTTTTTTGTTTTTTTCTTACTATTTATCATATTTTTGTATTTTTAAATTAAAAAATACAAGTATCGTGTAGCTTACGCTACGCGCTACAGAGGGTTGAACACTATGCAACATGCTACCGCTATTTAAAACACCGGTGCCAGACCATAAGTAATCAAGTCTTTTCTTACTACCTCCATCAGTGTCCTTTTATAACCTAAAAGTTAGAGAGGTAGCAAAGAGCATATATGCCACTTCTGCGCTTAATATGGACCTCTGAAAAACTTATTATACCAGTACACATATGAATAATATCATAAATTCAATAAATTCTTTTCATGAACAAATTTACTCAAGCATAAATTAAGAACGGTAATTATCAGAAATTATCCATGTCAAGCTTCAAAGGATATAGGAAACGTTTTATAAGCTCGAGCTTAAAGGAATAATAGAATATTCCATTCTAGAACTCAAACTGTTCACAATATCAACATTCTTTCATTCAATTCCCTAAGAAATCAAACCAAGGACACTGGGAGATTTTATATTTACAGATTTCTTCATCTTTTCTTTCAAATCATGGGTTGCCTCAACTGAAAATATGGTTTCAGAGGGCAAGACCAATATCGTTGAGCTTAACCTATAGAAACACATTGTGGTACAGAGCATTCAGTTGCTTACACATAGCATGTGTTGTCATAATTTAATTTGTTATGAGAGTGTTTTATTTTTATTATCTTTAAAGTTATTGTCAGAGACCCTAATACAGCAGATAATCTAGGATGGATGGACCCCTCCATAAGCAACAGCTTATTTGTGATGTCATGAGAGGAAATTGTTCTCAAACAATAGTACAATTTATCAGAAATACCCACCTGAAGTATTTCTTGCAAAGCTTCTTCAGGAGCCATGCGCAGGCCTCCTTTTCCTAAACCAAGCCGCTGTGACAAAACTGCTCAGCTTTGAAGCATTAAAAACTCCCATGAACATCATCAAAGAGAGAAATAAAATCAATGAAGCTGGTATTCTGTAGAAGTAATGGTGGCCGTAACGGCCACAACTGTTACCTTTACAATACAGGCTGTAACGGCCATTACATTCTCTTTTTTAATTGGGAAAAAAAAAAAAAAAACTCCGAAAAACCTGTATCAGCCTCGTTACAGCCTTTACAGGGGGGCATAAGAGGCTATTACAGGGGCTGTAATGGCCGTTACAGTTAATTTTTTCCATAACAGCCGTTATGCGTGTAACAGTTGCCATGTTACCTTTATGTAACAGCCTTTACAGCCCCCTAATGGCCGTTACAGCACACCATGAGCACAGCTGAAACTCAGAAGACCCAATTACATTCGAAAAAATCCCCAATCCGAACTTGATAATGAAACTGAGGTAACCAAATGAAAAAACAAGCAGCATACCTTTCAAATCCACGTTGGTACCCACCAGAGCAGAAACAACATAATACCTATGTTTCTTGTCCTGCGTTTCAAAAGCAAACTAAGCATTAAGTGGTGATCTTCTAAAGATGGGAAAAGATACAAAGTTTAATATTGAATTGAAAGGAAAAGCTTTTACTCTTGGCAATTAAATATCATAATACCTTTAACAGTAAATTTTTACTTAATCCACCTCCCAAATGCCCAACATGCTTTGCCTGAGCTTCAACTGTCAACACGACAGGATGATTGTAGCTAACAAAATCAATTTGTAGTTCCTAGATGTTACACAAGTGATATGTCAGTTCCTCCGTGTTATAAATATATACAGGAAAACCTGGCAAAGAGCAGGCCCTAAAGGATTTTTCACCAAAGTATGTTCCAAAGATTAAGACGTCTGTGGTTTATAAAACCAGGTCCAAAGATTAAGATATATATGGTTTATAAAACCAGTCTCACCAATACCTACTGGTTTGAAATAAAATCAAGGGAAAAGGGTTGAAGTATTACGAGAGATTTTCCTATATGCAAATAATGGGTGCTGAGCATAGGTAAGGGACGCTTGTTCCTGGCCTAGATTATCAGTCAGTTTTCCCATTCATCCAGCTTTCCTCTTCCAATACCCAACAAGATTGTGTTGCATTTGTTTAGTTTTACCCTCTAGCAATGGAATTCTATATTGATTTATTTATGTGATGAAGCTACAAAGGCACTTCAAAATAAATCCCATACACATGGCTGTGACTGCATTTTTAAGCATAAACGATGCAATAGAATTTTTTCGACCACTAAGGTTTCAAGCATAAACTACAAAATAAACAATTTCTATTCCATTAATCACCAAAAACAGAATTAAATAATTCGCAGAGTAAGTATACATAGACTCTTAGAAACATTATTTCTAACCAAACAACGAAACTCTACTACAAAGATACTGATGGGTGGCGCGTGAAATGCACATGTGAAGAGATGGTAAAAAACAACAACAAAAAAAAAAAAAAAAAAAAAACAATATATATATATATATATAATATATATATATATATATATATATATATATATATATATATATATCATACATGTGACATGTCTAAGAGAGTAGATGGCAACCAATGGTCCACATTTGACGTAAACATGTGACGCCCCAACTATGCTAATGGACTTCATGAAACAACATGTGCATGACAAGGTGCATTCAGATGATAGGCCTAGATCTCACGCATCATACCAAATTGGCGCATAGGATTGGAAGGGGCTACTCTCAAGTTCTGGAACGGGTTTAAAACAAGGTTTTGAGTATACGTATCAGCCCCTATAACAGCCAGCCCAGCCGATATGATGTGGGCCCCGTATCGGCTAAGACGGCCCTATAACGGCCCCTGTATTTACCTTCATTTTGGACATGTATTTGATGGTGTAACGGGCTATTCTTTGGTAAGAATATTGTATGTCAGGATTCATGTTTAAAGTTGAATGTTGAGTAGCAACTGACTCTTAAGTTATAATATGCAATACTCTAATGTCAATACATCATATGCATATCTCTAATTTATATCGGTGTTTTAAATAGTGTGTAGCGTAGTGTTTGGCCCTCTATAGTGTAATATTTTTTAATTAAAATAATAGAAAAATATGATAAAATTTACAAAATGCATAATTCCTATATGATTTCTTAACTGCGAATTTGGATCATCAACCACATATTTTCATGCAAAGTCTTTGTCTCTTTGCTTTCAAACATCTCTAAGTGTGACCTCTTTGTTTTATTGAAACATAACAAATTCATAATATGGACCCCAATTTAGATGGTCCTGATTGATCAAAGTGCTCTATCCACAATATGGACCACAATTTGGATGGTCCGGATTGATCTAATGTAATGCCACAGGTGATGGGGATGAGTCACCACCATTTTGAAATAGGTGTTGAACTAACACAGAAAAAACATTTTATAAAAATAAAATAAAAAAAGATTTCAAATGGTGGATCTACCTGAGTCACCACCATTTTGAAATAGTTGTTGAACTAACATAGAAGAAACACTTTTTAAAAAAGGAGATTTCAGATAGTGTACGCTACCTGCACAACACGCTACATGTAGCGTACACTAAATACCATGTAGCTTACACTACCTACATACGTTACGTATGCATAGTAGCTAAAATGCTACGAGCGCTACTGAAAACACTGATCTACAGGTGTTTTGGAAAATAAAATTGAAGGAATAGCACCAGCCCAATTTGGGTACACTAGAATGGCCCAGAAACTTCCAAAATGCATGTAACATGTGGGATTCATCCTACCAATGCATGTCCCTAATCTATCTACAAAATTTCCCTAGAGAAATTTGAGGGGGGGGTGGAAGATGAATAGTGCATAGTCACTTGTCATCTTCTTCCCTTTTTTTATCAGCCTATTCATCTTCTTCTTAATAGCCTGAAATAGGTCCCAATTGAACACAAATCAAGCATGATTTGGTAGATCAGGTCCTATTATGTTTGAAGGAAACAAAAACAAGGAAGAACAAAAAAACAAAAAAACAAAAAAAAAAGGTGGTGGTTTACTCTCTTCTTCTTTTTTTTCTTTTTTTGAAGAAATACAAAATTTATATTAAAACGAAAAAGAGAAACAAAGCAAAAAGGTGGTGGTTTACTCAATTTTTTTATTATCCACAAAACAACCAAAACCGCTTCGGGCCTTCAATTCACACTCAAATCCCCACTTTCAATCTTGTATTGAGACAAAAATGTGGTTTTCTTCTTTATATAAAATAAATAATAATAATAATAATAATAAAAACTTAAAAGAGGGTTCTTAGGGGCATAATGTTCGTGCAACATTATGTTGGTGTGTAGTGGTACCGATACGCCCCATAACGAGTGATACTGAGGCGTTACACCCTATTTTTGGAACCCGATTGGTTCGCCTCTTTAACGCATGACAAGATGACGAATGCAGTTACTTGTCCATTTTTCAAAACCTTGGTTTAAATTTCCTATTAAGAAGGTAAATTCTCAAGTTACTATGGGTGAGGGGATCTCAAATGGATAGGAACTACTTTCTTAAAATGGGTTTAGTATTCTACTTTCCAATATTACCCTTACAAATACAAAGCAAACAGGTAACTTTTCACAAGTACATTTTTTTTTTTTGAAAGATGAAATTCATTAAAAAAGAAAGGAAAGACAAGGGAAAACAGCCTACTGAGAGGGCAGACAGCAACTACACGCCTAAGAAAAAAAAGTCACAACCAAAAAGGCCCTTTACGTTTGTAGCCCATTCTATCATTAAGCGTTTAGCCTCAAATGCAACCACCCTAGGAAGGTTGGAGGAATTCCTGAAGCATCTATTGTTCCTTTCACTCCAAACGGACCACCAGACAGCGAGAATGGCCATTCTCCAGATAATGGTTTTCACTTTCCCTAATTTCACGCCATGCCATGCCCAAAGGAGATGGTTCACCTCGTTAGGGAAACACCAATCCAAGTTAAACCGAAGCAGAAAATCGACCCAGATGGACTGAATGAATGAACAGTGCAGAAGCAAGTGATCTACGGACTCTTCAGCCCACATACAACACAGGCATATGTTGGGCAGAATCATCCCTTTCCTCCTCAGATTATCCACTGTTAGGATTCTTTTTTTTTTCAACCAGCCAACTGAAAGCGAGGACTTTTGGGGAAGCTGGGTATTTCCAGAGAAAAGAAAGATTTGCCTTGGTGGTGAGCTGCTGCAAGTGAAGCTAGTCACATAGGGATCGAACTGAAAAAGAGGAGGATTTATCTGGTCTCCAATAAATGATGTCCTCTGACAAAGGGGAAGGAGTCGATGAGTATAGCTTTTCCAGAAGGCCTGCAAATTCTGGAATTTCCCTATCTTTGAGGCCCCTTCTGCATTGCACATTCCAGACAATTTTCCCTGCAATAACTGCGTAAAGATCCGCCACAGATGAGTCTTTGGAGGAGGTGAGAAGGTTCATATTAGGGAAGGTAATCTTTAGCGGCTGATCCCCGATCCACATATCATCCCAAAACCGGATTTTGGCACCATTACCGAGCACAAAACCAACAGCTGAGAGGACCTCTTGTTTCATTTTCATAATATCTTTCCAGATGTGCAATGCCTTGTAAAGAGAAGAAGACGGAGTCCACCTGCCGCCGGAAGAATTGCCATACTTAGCCGTGATGGTGGACTTCCAGAGACTCCGATCTTCCGCCCCTTGCCTCCAGATCCACTTACCGAGAAGAGCATCATTCATAGCTTTGAGTTCTTTAATCCCAGCTCCTCCATTAGACAAGTGGAGGCAGACCTCAGACCACTTTAGAAGATGAAACTTCTTCCTTTCTGCCTTACCACACCAAAGGAAATCACGCCTTAATTTATCGATGGACGCCAACACCGACGCCGGACATTTGAGAAGAGACATGAAGTATATAGGGAGGTTTGAGAGGGCAGCTTTGATTAAGGTGAGGCGGCCACCTAGGGAGAGGTATCGACTATTCCATCTCGCCAGATATACCTGAAATCGGAGGATGACTTTGTCCCAAACAAATTTGGGAGGTTTACCAATGCACAGCGGAAGACCCACAAACGAAGACGGGAGGGAGGCAGCAGCACATCCAAAGACTTGTGCCAGCGACTCAATCTCAGCACTTTCCATATTGATTCCGAAAATTTTTGATTTCGCCAAGTTAACCTTCAGACCAGATACTACTTGGAAACAACGGATAGTGGTTCGAAGGTTTTCCACCTTATCGATCGAAGCTTCAGCGAAGATTAGGGTATCATCAGCATATTGGATGTGGGAAATCGGACATGCCATTCCTTTAATTTTGATCCCGCTGAAGAGGCCTTCCTCTTGACCTTTATGTAGCAGCCTAGACAGAGCTTCCCCCACAATAAGAAATAAGAAGGGGGAGAGGGGATCTCCTTGCCTTAAGCCTCTAGAGCTTTTAAAGAATCCCTTTGGAGAACCATTAAGAAGAATGGAGAAGTGTGCGGAGCCTACACATTCTTGCATCCAGGCTCTCCATTTATCTCCGAACCCCATGCACTTCAACAAATATTGTAAGAATTCCCAGTCTACATGATCATAGGCCTTTTCGTTGTCCAGGTTGCGTATATTATGCTTTTGACCCGATTTGGAACCAGCATCCAAGCATTCATTAGCACTAAGAGCGGCGTCAACGATCTGTCTGCCCGCAATGAAAGCATTCTGGTTTTCTGAAATCAGCTTTCCTATAACCTTCCTCAAACGCATCGCCAAGACCTTCGCTAGAATCTTATAAGGCCCCCCCAATAAGCTGATTGGCCTAAAATCTTTGGGGGAAGCAGCACCTGGCAACTTAGGAATCAGAGCTATAAACGTGGCCCCTAAGCTGGTAGCGATTCTGCTCCTTTTGTGAAAGTTTTAGAGTAGATCTGTAACTTCTGATTGGATCAGCTCCCAAAAGTGAGAGAAAAAAGAAATCGGGAATCCATCCGGACCTAGGGCCTTATCAGCACCGAGGGAGTCGATAGCGTGTTTGATTTCTTCCTTGGAGAAAGGAGCTTCCAACATATCTGCCTCCTCCCCAGTAATTCTGTTGAACTAAATACCATCCAGTCTAGGCCTACTCCACGCTTCTCCTTTGAGAAGGGAGCTATAATAGGAAATCATCTCGTCTGCAATGACATCTTTATCTTCTATCCGAACCCCATCCACTACGATGCTACTGATTTTGTTGTTTCTCGCGTGCATGCTTGCCATGGAGTAGAAAAAACGCGTATTCCTGTCACCTTCTTTGATCCAGACCAGCCTAGATTTTTGCTTCCAAGATATCTCTTTTTCAAGGGCCCTACTAGCAATAGATTGAAGCAATAGAATTCTTTTAGCCTGGGAATCAGAAGACAACGTTTCTACCTCTGCCTGAGCGTCAAGATCGAATAATTCAGCTAATAGCAAATCTGATTCCTGCTCCCTACTTTGGAATTCCTTCCTACGCCATTGCTTTAATTCGAACTTCAGGTCCTTCAATTTGGAAGACAACTTGAAGTCGGCAGAACCTTGAACCTGGAAACCTTTCCACCAGTCTACTACCTTTTTCGAAAAACCTTCAATTTTGAGCCAGGAAATGTCAAAACGGAAAGGTTTGGGACCCCAATTTTGCTCCTCTACATCTAATAAGATGGGGCAGTGGTCTGACGTCGTCCTGGGAAGAATAGATTGGGAGGAGAGAGGGAAAAGATCAAGCCACTGTGAAGAGACAGGAACCTATCCAGCCTACACATCGTTGGAACCTCTCTACCGTTGGACCAGGTAAATCTGGCCCCAAGAAGAGGGAGGTCCACTAACTCTTCGACATCAATCCAACGAGAGAACGATTTCATAGCTGAAGTAACAGACTGACCATGCGATTTTTCGTTGGCTTCCCTGATTATGTTGAAATCCCCTGCAATACAGCACACACCTGAGAACTTTTGTCTGGAAGCTGAGAGCTCCTGCCAGAACAATTCTATCATCCTGAAGGGGGACTAACTGAGAGGAGAACTGAAGGAAACTGAGAGAAAAGTGAATCCTGAAGAAACATTCTGTAACAAAGCTGATATCGAGAATCTACCAGTCCAACTACTAAGGAGCTGCCAATTGGAGGACTTCCAAGCAAAAGCAAGATACCTCCTGCGCAACCACTGGAGTCAAGCGCCACCCATTTCGCGTCCGAAGCCTTCCAGAGAGTGCCCATCAGCCTATCGTCGAACCTTTTGCTCTTGGTTTCCTGGAGACAGAGAATATCTGGCTTGTACCTGTCTATGGAGACTTTTATTAACCGCCTTTTTTGTTTGGACCCCACCCCCCTCACATTCCAAGAGATCAGCTTCATTTTGGAACAGAGTTTCCCCGAGTTTCGAGGGCCGAGCCCCTTTTCGATTTTAATTCTGAATTCCCCATCTCTATCGCCAAGTTTCTCAATTCTCTATTACTACGAGGAGTAGATCGACGACCCCTGGGGGATTTCTGGACTGCCAGAGGTCTTCCGCTGGCTTCAACACATTGGAAGAGTGCTAAAAAATCCTCCGGACAATCGCCGAAAGATAACCCGAGAGTCCTGCCCACATGTCCCATTGCGTCTCTAAGCCATTTCTTTTTGTGAGAGTCGTGTAGAAGTTTTGATCTTTCCGATTCTGTTAGCAGCTGAGAAGCTTTTCCTACCATAACCGACTCTTCTCCGGCGCAGGACTGAAGAGGTTCTGCTTCTAAAACCTCTAGGTCAGGATGCTCATGGAACAGGTCGAGAATACCGTGATCCGAGCAGTCGCCATCCGAAGAAGGGAGAGAGGAATGCACCGATGACAGCGACGGAGGGTTTTCTGAGAGAAGAGATCCCTGATCGATCTCTGAGCTAGCGACTTCCTGTTTCTTCTTTTTGGATCGATAATATCTCAATGGGAGAAGATGCCGTGATGAGTCCTCCTTACTTATATATGCTGGATGAATAACAAGGGCGTCGACCGAATTCGACGGGAAAGGAATAATGCTTCTGCCTGGTATCAGGAAAGGAACGGTGGGATGATTAAGGTGAACCAATCTCGGGTTAAGCTGATCCGAAAAGAGGTCGGAGCCGGGTCCGAGAGCGGGACCCGACTGGCTGGATCTACCCTTGAAACACCCAACTTCCGACGTATCCGCAACGCTCGACTCAACCTCCCCGCACGTGTCGATGGTGTGATCATCTGTCTCAAGATCGAGGCGTCTATCTATCGCCTTGTCCGAAGGGGACGACAAGGGGATGCCACCTGTCCCAGCAGAAACGTCTGAGATAGGGCGAGAGAACCTCACGATTCCACGCGTCGGCTGTAGCGAAAGATGACTAACGCCAAAACTAATTGTTGCAGGAGGGGATGCAGACCTACAAGCTTCGGACCCGAGCCTGAGAGCTGGCACTGTAACAGCCGAAGGATTCTCACCACGTGGATTTTCACTCAAATCCAAAGCATTCATCTTTTCAAAAGGACACCCCGAGGCTACACGTATCCCCGTCGCCAGATCAGTATCGTCCTTGTTGGAGCGGAAAGCAGTAGACGTATCAAGCAAGGCACGGAAGACTGGCGACCTGACATTCAGCTCGTCTCGAGATCGAGACTCAAAGGAGATCGCGCCACGTGGAGGTATATCTGCCTGTCCCGGGGCAGCGCCATTAAGGATTCCACCTACCTCTCTGATATTTTCCGGTGTACCGCGAGTGCATTGAAAACGATCGTCCTCTTCTTCCCTGGCTTGAACGGAAAGATGCTCCGGCGGTTGAGGTGGCGCTCGAATTCGCCACAAATCTCCCCAGCGCGGGAGGGGGGAGTTCGGGCTTTCCCGTTGAATCGGGAGCTCAATCGTCCTGTCTTCAAGAAGGACGTCCTGTCTTCAAGAAGGACCGAGATGGAAGATGGTAGGGGCTTGCCTTTCCTTCTGCAAATACGGACCTAATCACACCCATCTCCACACCTCGCCTGGTCTTCCGGTCGAGCTCCATAAAGGAACCCAGACGCGACGCCGCTGCGATAAAGAACTGTTCATTCCAAAGTTCCAATGGTACTCCCCAAATGAGGATCCACTTATCCTCCGAGCCAAACGTGGAGAAGACGTTCCATGGAATAACACTTCTAATGAGGCCGTCCCGGTGGATCGCCCCAGCCATTAGTAGAGCCTCTAGCTTAACTCTCGGGTCACCTTTAACCCAGATCTCGTTGTAGCCAATGGGTCGCAAGCTATAAGAGCCAGCCCGAATGTTTGTGCATTCATCAATCCAGTCACTGATCTGAGAAACCGTAGCATCCTCACGGGCCAAGATCATCACCGTGTCCTTGAGCTCCTCCTTGGCTCTGAGGATATCGTCGGGATTGATGCGTAAAGAATAAGGTGGATCGTTACCTTCATAAGGAGGGGAAGCCTCTCTTTCTGTGGAGGGAGCGGACTGTATGTGTCTCTGACCTTTTGCCAAAGCGTCTCTGTAAGATGTGGGATGAGGAGCTGTGGAGATAGGCGCTGAACCATTGTTGTGGGGGACTGGGGTTATAGGTATCAATCCATTCTTCTTATGGTTTCTCTCCGGCCCGAATCTAGCACGCTGTACCAGAAGCTTTTTCCCCCCCAAAACTTTGCCCATGTAACATGGAAACTGCTCGTGATAATTCTTCCTCTGAGCTCATCCTTATCAGGGCAAAACCCCTGTATTGACCAGTGCATTTATCTCTAGGCATTATCACATCCATAACTGCCCCTGCCCTTCCAAAAATTTTTTCAAGATTGAGGGGAAACCATCCATACGGATAACCCTTAACAAAGATCGTTGGGTAGGAATCATATCGTTGGGTAGGAATCATATCTTTTCACAGGTACATTTGGGAATAGAATCCTCTAAAAGACCTGCCATAGGAAGCACATGCACCGCCCAAGTTTTGTGGGCCAATTGTGAAGTATGTGTGACATCCACTCCATCCATCAGTTAGGACATGACCCAAAACTTAGGCAAATGTGGGCCACACCATAGCAAACAATGGGGATTCCCATTGCTGGTACTCCTGTAGTTGGATCCTCTAGAACAACAAGAATCCTATTTTTGTTTTCCGATTGATCAAATGGGAAACCCAGCTTTTCATAACGGAAAGAGGCATCCGCCAAGGGAGTGGTTGGAGGCAGATTTGATAAAAAATGGTTGAGTACTCGGATCGGTTCTCGCATCCCTATGAGTGAGGTACTAACCCCAAAACACAAGTCAAAAACAGCAAAAGAGCAATGTGTTTAGTATTCTGCTTTCCAATATTACCCTTACAAATACAAAGCAAACAAGTACTTTTCACAGGTACATTTGGGAACAAAATCCTCTAAAAGACCTGCCATAGGAAGCATGTGCACCGCCCAAGCTCTGTGGTCCAATTGTGAAGTATGTGTGACATCCACTCCATCCTCAGTTGTGACATCTCATGTTAGGACATGACCCAAAATAGGTAGATTTGGGCCACACCATAGCGAACAAGGGGATGGGATGCCCACCATATAAAGAGCTTCCTAGGGCTACCGTGTTGCCATATCATGATGAAGAGATGTCTCCAAAACTCAGGTGGTCCTCACCAAGTGAATTTAGATGTTTTAGGCATAATTTTACATTTTCCTTGTGGTCTGGCCCACTTGATTTTGTATCAAGCTGATTTTCTTATGTACAGTGAACACAAGACATCACAACTGGTGGACAGAGTGGATGTCTCACACAAAATATATTGGCCGACAGAGCTTGGGTGTTGCATTGCATGCACTTCCAACAAGAAGCGTTGTAGAGGATTATAGTCCATATATTAGAAACAATGTATATCCTCTAACTAGCAGTAATGTGCCAGCTGATCCCAAGACCAGTAGAATGGTCGTAACTTGTAAGGCAAGCAACCAGTCACCAAACTTTTTCCAAACAACCTTGAAAGTAACCTCAAATAGGCTATGAAGATTTGGAACCTCCCGATTCACCTATTATAAGCCCATATTGAAGATATGCATTTAGAAATGTTTATTAATGTATTTTAATGAATTTTGTGGAGTTTTTGGTCTGTTTTGTCAAAATTTGTGTGTAGTCTGACAACATTCAAAATAACTATCAGTCTAGCACTATGTATTGCACCCTTGGATATGGAAAATTGGAAATATCATAAGGAACATCAAGAAATATCACAAGTATCACGTATTTTGTAACGCAATCTGAGGGAAACATTGAGGAAACTTGATGCAAGACAATTAACCACTTGCTCTAAAAGCTCGAACTCATGGAGCATGGTGAATTAATCCATTTATCTCATAGCCTAGGCCCCCACATTGCATGTGTTAGGACCTCGGCCGAACCCTCATCACGAGCCCCACATCACATGGGTACCGCCTCACACGAGCCACCCGCCTCACACAGGTGGGGCCCACCTCAGGCGACCCCACTCGAGCCCGGGGGAAAATGTGAAAAGCCTTGCATTAAAACTTGTCTAGATTTATTGGCCGTGTTTTGGTGCATTTGGTGGGAGAGAAACAAGAAGTGCTTCAAGGATTCTCGCCACTCCTCAGCTGCCTCTGCCCATAAAGTGTTTTCTTTATTAAGGGAGTGGGATCATTGACCCTTGGGAGGGGATGCCGTATTCTTATTTTTCTGCTTTTGCTTTTGTTTCTTGTTTTCTGTTTTGCCCTTGGGCTTTTAATAATATTCATCCTTCCAAAAAACAAAAACAAAAAAAGAGGGAAAGCTGGGAGTCACACTTGTGATTTCTGCCCAAGATTATCAAGGTTCCAACAGCTTTTTAAGTTTCAACCCAATCTACCCTTCTTCCCCCATCCAATCTCTACATCTTTATTCTTTACTGATTTCTCAAGTTTTCCTAAGGTTACTAGTTAAAGAAATCTCTTCTTGCACATGACCTAAATCACATGTTAACCAACCTCCTAAAGCGAAATAAGCACGAGGAAAGAGCAATAGACTGGACCAACCAACAAACACAAAAGTAAAAACATATCCAAGTAGGTAGTTGGCTATGGCTTGTCTCCTGAAAGGAAGAGTAAAACATATTCTTACACATAACAGAGATTCCAAGCATAAAAAATCACCATACTAAGCCCATTAAAACACAGGTTACATCGTATTAAATTCCGTCTTGACGTGGGAAATGATCCAATGCAAGTAGCTTCAACCAAATTATTTATTATTGTGTGAATGAGTTGTATTTGCCTATTAGACACATGGGTTGTCCAAAACCAATCTGGACCGTCCATCAAGTCCAGATCACTCTTCATGGGCCATCACGACAAAACCACACTGACTGGAACCATCCAAACAATGGCATTTCCTGTAAAAACCATCTCTTTTCCCCAACCAAGCAACCCTGATTATTAGGATTGTCCAATCAAGGTCATTCTTGAAGACATAAGAAATACAATTCCAAGATTCATTTGACCAAATCGACTATCTAGTTAATGACTGGAACTCTTTTCCAATAAACTTATCCGGACCATTAATTTCCACAGCGTGAATCGGATGGCTAGGATTGTCTAATCGACCTGACTTATACATCATGATACTGCACATGCAATATGAGGCCTATTACTGCTACCGCTAATTCACATCCAACGACTATGATCTTACGCCATCTAAATCAGTTGCCTCAATCACACTACTTTTGACAGTTTCACACCGTCGGATTGGGACCGGACCGTTTGTTCCATGGAAGCATATAATATATATATATAAGCTATTTTATTATCGTTTATCCCTAAATCGATAATAGTCAGTATGTGGAATTCAATCGGAGTAAAACAGCAATTGAGACAGTGAAAGTAGATAAAGGAAAATCGCAGTCATGGTAATGTGAAATTTCTGAAGATAGGGTAAGGATTGAAGAAATATGTGGTAGAAATAACCTGCAATCGCGCAAGCAGCTGGTCTTTGGAAAACCTCATTCGCGCTCTCTCTCTCTCTCTCGGAAACGGATTGGTTGGTGTACCTCACACCAGCTATATAGCTGCTGTATTGACGTCAGCAAGTTCCGTGGGTCTGATCACGAGGTATGTGTTATATCCAAACCGTACATCCATTTGTAGAGCTCGTCTTAAGTCTTGAGACGAAATATAATACAGATATAACTCTCAAGTGGACCACACTGCAAAAGGCAGTGGGAGATTGAACGTCTACCATTGAAACCCTTTTTACGGTCACAGAAGTTTTGGATCAATATGAAATTCGTTTTTTCTCTTCATTCAGATCTTTTTCACCTTATGAACATATTGGATGGAAAATAAACGTTATGGTGGGCCCTACGAATTGTTTGACAGTGAAAATCATCATTCCGCTGCTATTTTTGGTGTGGTCCAGTTGATCTTTGGATATGATTAATTTTTTGGATAATGCTCTGAAATGATCTTTAAAAATAGATGAACGGTGTAGATATAATAAATACAATACTGTGAGGCCCATGTAACTTTGATCTCCTTTGAACCGTTAGTACAACTCATAGCTCGAGGAGCGCCCGTGCTCGTCTTCGCGATACACGTACATACAGCAGCTACATAGCTGGTGTGTGGTACACCAGCCAGTCCGGTTCCTGCTTAGCTTCATGGCTGGGAGCGGATTAGATACTGAGCACTTGAGTAGCCTACTGAACTGACGTGGTAAAATAAGATTCGTTGAACGTCAGGAGCATGGTGCCTTACAATCAATGAGCATGGTGCCTTACAATCAATGCCCTTTCCGTCCTGACCTCTGGTAGACTTCTCCGTTTGGCAGTGCACGCACTCGACCACGGAAGGCTAAATGCTCTTTCTGTTTGACCATGTTTGTATTGCATCCAACCGCTCGTTCATTTTACTAGATCATTTTAATACATAATTCAAAGAGTGAGAAAGATTTAAATTTCAAGTACACCCCACCCCAAAAAATAATGGGGATTGAACACTTACCATTAGAACCTCTTTAGGCCACCGAAACTTTCGATAAAGCTAATATTCCTGCTTTACCATTCCATGTCTTTTTTAAGTTAAAAAAAAGTTATATCTTAAATAAACATCATGGTCAGCCCGGGAATGGTTTCAACGGTGGTCGTCACTGTCCCACTGTTTTCTATTGTGGGGTCCACTTGAACTTTGGATCTACCTAATTCTTTGGCTCACTCACTAAAATGATCTCTCTAAATGGATGGATGGTGTGGATACAACACATACATCATGGCAGGGGCCATAGAACAGTAGGAAAAGGTGAGGATTGAGCTTCGGCCATTGAAACATCCAAGCGGCCACAAAAGTTTTGGATTATGCTAATGTTTTTATAATTTCAGTTCATCCTTGTAAGAATAACCTCATGAACCATATGGATGGCATATACACATCATGGTGGACCTATGAAATTTTCAACGACGGTAATTCCCCCACTTACTGTTTCTAGCCATACAGCCCACATGAGTTTTAGATCTGCTTCATTTTTTGGCCTACATTATAAGATGATATGGAAAAAATGATGGAAGGAGTGGATTTCTCACAAGCTAGGTGTGCCCCACCAAGCTTGTCCTGAAGGAAGTTCACGCTGATGTGACGTCACCATGATCTTTGGGCCCCATAAAGATGTATGTGTTGTATCCACACCATCCATCCATTTGGAGAAATCATTTTAGAGAGTGAGCCAAAGAATTAAGCCGATCCAAAGTTCAAGTGAACCCCACCAGGGAAAAAAGTGGGACAGTAACAGTCACCGTTAAAACCTTCCTCGGGCCAACCATGATATTTATCTGAGATCTAACTTTTTTATAAGTAAAAAAAGACATGAAATAAGGTAAAGCATAAATATTAGCTTGATCAAAAGCTTATGTAGCCCAAAGAGGTTTTAATAGTAAGCGTTTAATCTCCATTGTTTTTTGCGGTAGGGTACACTTGAAATTTGGATCTTTCTCACTCTTTGGATTATGCCCTAAAATGATCTTGCGAAGTGGATGGGCAGTATGGATACAATACATACATAATGGTGGCACCCATGGAAAGTGGTGACGCCACTTCAATAGGAGTAGCCAATAAAAAAAATGACTTGAAAATGGCGTTTACCCTTGCCGCCTTACGTGGTCGAGTGTGAACATTGCCAAATGGAGAGACACGATTAACGAAGCTCTAACAAAAAGAGTATTAATTGTAAGGCAATAGACTCTTAGCATACAACCAATCCTATTTTACCCCGTCATTTCAATAGCCACTCTTGGCTATGAAGTGTTCAGTATTTTACCCGCTCCCTCATTAGCTTTTTACGAAAACGTGCATGGGAAGTGGATTGGCGCTGGTGTACCACACAACAGATATATAGATGTTGTAGGTATATGTCGTGCAAAGATGAGCAATGATGCTCTATGAGCTTCGAACTGTATGAACGGTTTAAAGGAGATCAAAGTTACTTGGGCCCCACAGTAATGTATTTATTATACCTACGTTGTTCATCTATTTTTAGAGATTATTTTAAAGTATTATCCAAAAAATGAATCATATCCAAAGATCAGCTGAACCACACCACGAATAGCAGCGGAGATAATGATTTTCACCTTTAAAAAATTCATAGGGCCCACCATAACATTTATTTTCCATCCAATATGTTAATAAGGTCACAAAGACTTGGGTGAAGAGGAAAAATAAATTTCATATTGATCCAAAACTTTCGTGACCCCAAAAAGGGTTTTAATAGTAGACATTCAATTCCCCACTGCTTTTTCAGTGTGGTCCACTTGATAGTTAGATTTGTCTTAGTTTTCTTTTCAAGCCTTAAGACGAGCTCGCAAAATGGATGGCCGGTTCCGATCTAACACATACCTCATGATCAGACCCACAATACTTGTTGAAGTCAATACATCAGCTGTATAACTGGTGTTAGGTACACCAACCAATCCGCTTCCCCGCTCGCGTAGCGGTACGACTATGGACTCGGGTCGGGTGCTAGAATTCCCCAACCAGGGTTAATGGGGTTCGGAAACTCGTTAGGCGGTTTGGTCTTTGGGCCGGGTTAACAGGGTTCAGGGACTCCCGCACCTTCGGATCCGTCGGCATCTATTTTGGAATCTGGTTCATGTCATTCCACGCCAAATAAGGTCATTTCAAGGTTGCGGCCCACTATTGATAGATTAGATTGCACGTGCTGTGCGTAAGCGATGGATTGCTTATACCTGATGGCTCTTTGATGTAGCCCACCGAAATATCTCATGTCTGTCGGGAATCGGGATCAAATCTAATTGGACCAACTATCACAGGCTTTGCATTTAATGCAGCACGGCTGCTGACAAAGACATGCATCAATCATGACGCAGGAAAATAAGACTGCAGAGGATAGGGAATCAACGTGCACTACGAGCACTGGAAAAAGATTTGAGGGGTGTTTGGCGCATGGCATTCGGATGGATTCGGTGGGATGGGATTCAAAAAATCATAATTATGGTACATGGCAGGAATTGTCACGTGTCACAATTGGATAAGCTTAATTCCCTGTTTGTAATATGATTGGTAATGAATATACCCACTATCATTTGAAACTACTGAGATAACACATATTTGTTATATCCAAACTGTTCTTATGTTTTGAAACATCATTTTATGGCATGAGCTTAAAAATTAGGTAGATCCAAAACTTATGTAGCTCTAAATAAATTTTCAACGGTAGGTATTTAATCCCCGGTACTTTCTATGGTAAGGTCCACTTGAGCTTTAGGTCTACCTAATTTTTTTGGCCCATGCTCTAAAATGATCTCGAAAAATGGGTGGACGGTGTGGATATAGCCTACACATCATGGTGGGACCTACACAACGTGCTAACATTAAGTGAAATTGGCACAAAACCCAATGCAATTCCATCTAATCTAATTCCAAGCTTTTCTACTCATCCCCAGCACGACTGGAAATGACAGGACCAAATGCAATTTCATCACGCCTAATCTCATCTAATATCATGCACTAAACACCCCCTTAGGGCCCGTATGGACGGTTGGATTGGAAGGGATCGAATGGTATTAGGGTGGATGGCATGGATTTCAAAGCAATGATGGGATTGTTAGTGGAATGTCTTAAGATCTATGGGATTGGTATATCGAGTCTATTGGGCACGCTCAGCCAATCCTTGGATTAAACATTCTTATCCCTTTCAATCTCTTGAACTAAACGCGTCCTAGGCAAATTCAAACGGATTAGGGTGTATTGGATGAGATTTAAAGGTAATGATAGTATTATCAGTGGATTGTCTTAAGATCCATGGGATTGCTATATCCAGGATTAGTTCACCCAGTCTGTTTGGCATGCCCGGCCAATCCCAGGATTTAACTTCCAATCCTTTCCAATTCGCCCGGCCAAACGGGCCCTTAAAGACCCGATTAGGAGTGTGGATTTAGAACTCCGGCTTCAAAACCCCTTGGATTCCCCGTATTTTGTTTGGCACACTAGATTGGGAACTAACTTTAATACAAAAGTAGTCATGCATGGTATATTTACAAGGGTTTGAATATAATTAGTCAATCAACTTAATAACTTTAATTAGTTAATGTATGTAATTTTTGACACAATGATTGTAATAAGCCCGCAAAAATATATACTTCGCTTAAAAATGATGAAATTTCAAGTCTCGAATGGGCCACAAGTACAAGATCATGCCTCGTGACTAACCAATGATTTTTAACCATTGATTTAAATGGACAATGTTTGGAAGGCATTGATTATCATATTAAAGTAATTATAGTCATTCAATTGAAAATCTAATTGTTTTGGGATATTATTAGTGGATCATATGCCCAATAGTTTTAATAGTCCAGTACAACTCTAGTTAGGATTTTAGATGTATTGTAATCTAAACTCTCACTGTGGATTTTCAAACCCTTATTGAGGGAATTGGAAACCTTCCGTTACATTATTGTGGTAAATAGGGTCCGAGAGCCCATCAAATCCAAGTGTAGCAAATACATCACTTCAATCTTGAAATTTTCAATCACTCCACTCAAACCCAACGAGCTCATTTTTTAGCCTCATACAAATGGCTGACCCCAACTCAACCGGATATCCAAACGGGTCCAAGAAATTGACACGGGTGTATCCCATCTACATGTGCTCCAGATCTGGACTCCCATTGTCAGCCAGAAGTGGTCACCTAGGCCATTTGTCAAGTGGGTCCCGCTATCGTCATGCCCTGGTTAAAGATCAAGTCGGCCTACCTACGAGAGAAACGGACGGATAGAACAAAATACGGTGAACAACATGTCCCCAAAGGTGCATGCGCACATGCGCAACTTGCCTGATGAGCAGAGCGGCCTGTTTTTCAGGCATCGGAGTTTTGAATGTGGGACCCACTTGATGAGTGGCGTAGTCGTTCAATGGTAGACGTTCAATCCCCCACTGCTTTTTGCAGTGTGCTCCACTTGATGGTTAGATCTGTCTTATTTTTAGTCTCAAGCCTTAAGAAGAGTCCACCAAATAAATGGACGGTTTGGATATAACACATACCTCATGATCAAACCCACAGAACTTGCTAACGTCAATACATCTTTATATAACTGGTGTGAGGTACACTAGCCAATCCGCTTCCACCAAAACAGATGAATAGATTCGATTTCTCACAAACATTTTGATGGGTCCCAACCAGCATCCTTGCGCAGCAACTTCCTCGGGAAACGGAAATCCGCGTACGTTGCAAGTAAACACGAGGGACAGATCTATAGTCACCCTGCGCTGAGTACGTGTGTCCAGCCGGAATCGATGTACGGCCCAAAGTTTGGGCAATCCGAAGAACCGTTCCTCTGGTTAGTAGTCGTCCATGATTTTTGGCCTTGAATTCGGGTCCCTATTGTGCATTTTTTTTGACTTTTCCTTTGCGGGACACTTATTAAAGGGCTGCGATTGTTCCATCCGGGAGACTTTTGGGGCATAGTCAACCCACATTTGGTCTCATCATATCAACGGTCAAGATCATCCAACCACCTGACTACCTGTACCATCTCAAGCCCCGGGAATTTTATTCATACCTGTATAATTACTATCATTTTAGATGGACCAGGCATCAGATCCTCCATACATTTTTCACACGTGCACGTCAATCCAGATCATCCGCACCGTCGCGCTCCTTGAAGAGAGAGAGAGAGAGAGAGAGAGAGAGAGAGAGAGAGAGAGAGAGAGCAAAAGTCCAAAAATCACACCTATGCTCTCAAACAATGAACTTTTGCCCCATCGAACGTGAACCGTCTGTTTCTATATCCATCTCGAGGCAACCACTTAAAAACGGTTAGGATTGCCCTATCAAGGTGGTTTATGGGTTATTGCACATACCTGTTTGGAGACAGTGAATACTAAATGAAGGGTTTGGATCTCATTAACTTCTACCATGGGATGTAGTTATGGAAGGACAGGGTGGCACTAAATGGAATGGCCCACCATATCTCAGAAATGTCCACCTCCATCATGCGATTGAACTGAAAAAGGCTAAGTTCAATGCTCGGAAATAAACATTAGAAAGAGATCTCGCACCCACCTTGTTGTCTGCATAAGAACCAATGAATGATGCGGTCAAGCTAGCCCCAATAGATAAACCATGTGATAGCCCATGTATGATGGGGCCCACCCACATGCGGCCAAGACAATCAAGGTGCGTCTCTTGTTCCGTTGAGGTCATGTTCTCAACCTTGAGCTATCCTCACACGTGGCAAACAAGGTAAATGCGTGTAAGATCAGGTCGGGTCGATTCCTAATGCCCATGTGTACTGTCTCAATAACAGGCCAGCAGACCGGCCTGATTTTCAGGCAAGGCATCTAAACGCTAGTGATGGATTGATGAGTAAACTCAATCCTTCACACGCGTATCTAATTACACGTGTGAGCTGAGTTCACCAACCGTGTACACTCGACGGATGAATACACTACGAATTCCTGTTTTTTATTTTTGACAAGTGATCACATGCAGGCCTGAGCCACACCTACTGTTTGCTGCATCAGCTTTACTTCCACGGCAGGTGATCATCATGATCTGGGCCATCTGTGACAATGTGATGTCCTACACACATGACACGTGGCACAAAAGACTGCCATCATTCTTATCTTCTTTCATCTTCTGTCAACTTCTTGTACACATGGTCAACAGCAGGTCAAATCCACCCGACACAGCACGTACCTGCATATGATCAAGCGGCCAGAGTACGTCCAGATGCGGACAGGAATCCTCCACAACACCAGTCTTAAAACACCCAAGTCCGTGGGACCCACTATGTTGTATGCGTAAAATCCACTGTGTGTGTCAGGTTCTATTCTCGGCTTTAGTTCCCAGGGCCAAAAATCAGATAGAACCACAACTCAGATAGGCCACACCACATGTAACAATGGGGATAGAAATGGCAACCATACGTTTTTGTGTGGGCCACCATGGTCTATAATTTTCATCAAACCCGTCAATCAAGTGCAGCCCACCAGGATGAAAAGGAAAATTAAATAGTCTACGCAAACTCGGGCGGACCACATGATGTGAACTTAGCACTTTCCGAGCAATTTTACATTGCTCCCAATGGTGTGGCCCATTCAAGTTATTAAATTCTCTTATCTTTCAAATGTACGGTACAAATAATGGTTTTCACCCGATGGATGGAGTAGATTTTACATAGAGAATATGGTTGACCCCACGAGCTCGGGTAAAACAAGTGGTGTAGACAACTCCGGTCTTCCAGATGCATCTAAGTAGATCTGTAGATGGCACCGATCATGCAACACGAGATGGAAGAAGGTGTCGCTCAATCCGGCCCCATCTCACGGAACGGTCAAACACTGCATCAATTGGCCGATTCTAACAATTACACATATGAGATCCAAATCACTCATCAAGTAGGCCATACATCAGATGGTCCACCTACCAAAATTCACACTGAATGGATAATTCTAGCACCTTGATTTGTGGACTTTTTAGGAAGAAACCTTGACCATTTCTATGACAATTAATGCACGTTATTTCCCGAAAGTTCTCCAATAGATTGGTTCGGATTATGAGAGAGATTGACTTTTGAGGCATGGCCCATTCAAGGCATGGCCTGATGATAGGTTGGGATCTTGGACGCTTTTGCGACATGTGTGAAAAGCCAGTCACTGGATTGGCAGCTGTTCGGCTGAATAAAAACTGAACATGTGGGGCCCATATTTTTGCGATCCAAATCGTTCTAACGATGGGTCCCATGGAGGATGGGAGATACTACAAAATAATTTTGATGATGAGCTCCACAGGTCAATGAACAAAGGTGGTCCCTACATTTCCCATTGTTGCTGTTCGTGGACGGTCATATAATAGATGATCATCAATAAACTCGTCTTCTGGACAGTTACTCGGAACCTTTCTTGGCCGTCCAAAAGTAGATGAACATAGTGGATTTCTGACCAACATCATGGTGGGCCCAACCTAGCTTTCGACCACAAGAAGCTCATATGCGGTATGTGTTCGCAGGCAAACCGCGTCCACTTGAATCATCCACAGGCCCACATTCAGAGACTGTGGTACGCGAGATGAATAGTTGCACGTGCGACCACTTGAAGTCTAAGAGAGTGCAAGGGAAGATAAATAGTAACACATGTGCGATGCTTTGCACATGTGAGGGTGCAAGGGCAATGTGAGATGCTTTGCACATATAAGTTACACATGTGGGGCGCAAGATAAGATGAATGCTACGTGGCACATATGTCATGGTGACATATTTAGGTAATTAGAACATGTACACATGTGAGGCGATTAAGATGGGCAATAGCATGATTGGCTTTGACATTTGAAAAACTCAATTTTCTTTCATGGAAGGAAAAAGATTTTCTCAAGGGTGAAAGTGAAAGAGTAAACTTATTCATTTCCAATAAAAGAAGTAAGAAATTGTGATTCTTACGAATTCTCACAAAAGAAGTGACTCAACAACAAAACAATATTAGTTCTATGAGAAGTAATATTCTTTTTCTTTTTTTATTTCATTTTAATAAATCAAATCAAGCTTTAAAAGAAACTTCACATTATGAAAAGTTAACATGTACGATGAAGGAAACTACGGGTAAGACTTAATTTCTATAATAAGAGACGGATTAAAACCTATAAATAATAAAGCCTCGTGGCCCTCTTTATCAAGTTTAAAATGCATTGGGCTACTATGTATAACACACATTTGAGAAATTTTGGGGAAAAGGTGAACCAAGAGGTGGGAACAACGATCGGAGCTGTCGATCGCTTAAAGGAATATTATGAGTCGTTGGCTCACATAGCTCCAGCTACTTGCCAATCTCACTTTTAGTTTGTGACTTTTTAGTAGATATTGTTGATGTCAAAATCTGAAAGACCCTCCGCTCCTTGAACGGACCTTGGTCCTATACAAAAAGGGTGAGCAAAGGAGACCCTGGCTAGGCCGGGGGACCCTCCGATGCCTAAGTCAGGTCAAGGGAATCAGGGTCTAAGTTGGAAAGATAGAGGGAGAGTGTAAGATCTTGCGTACCTGTAGCAAGGGCGTCCTTGTGTATTTATACTCAGCCTTTGAATAATCATGTTCCGATAATCAAGGCACGATTCCCTCAATCAGAAAGTTTTGGAGATCATGGAGATACCGCGCGCAATCTAAGGATCGCGTAATATATGATACGCACATCGTGTGTATCGGCGAGCGACGTTATCGGCCTCGTCCTCTTATGGTAGTTTCTAAGTTCATCTTGAGGGACGTCCGTCTCAACCTTCGCCTTGGAGTATGGAGTCGGCTCGGACCTTTCAATAGGTAGTGTTTCCAACTGTTAGAAATGGGCCTTTGTTAATCTTTGTCTGAGCCGAGTGTCGTCGATTCCTCCGATCGGAGTAACATGCCTTAGGGCCTCGGAATCATGAGGGGCTCGGATCTTCCCATAACAGATATCATTGTATATGGATGTGTTTTTAGGACCTAATTATGGAATCATTAACTGTCAATTTGATTCCAGAAAAATTAACCCTTAATTCCATGATTCCATCCATGCCAATGCCCACAAGAAAATGGCCCGTTCAACATCATTGGACCATTTCTACATTGGCTCCATGAATCAATGACCCTCAAGTTGCCCCAAATGAACTTAATTACCTACACATCTCTTCGTGGTGCACTTGGAGTATTTACTCCACCGCAAAGAACTAAGAAATGCATAGCTTATCCATTTTCTCATAAGAAAACTTCATCATTGATTGAAGACACTAAAATCGATTTGACTCAAAACCTAGTCGAATTGACTCAAAATCAAGCAAGTTGCTCGAAAACATACAAGAGCATTTTTCCTAGTTGTTTTAGTAAATATTTAATACTTAAAAAAGTATATAGAGTTTATAAATAATGTTGAGTTGTGCCAAGTCGTCTCGAGTTTTATGACTTTTGATGACATTTCACAGACTCAAGTAGAGTTTTTCTCGAGTTTTGACCAAGTCAGAACCATAGACTCGAATAGAGTATTTTCAAGTTTTTAAACTTGATAGTGTCCATGAATTCAAAGGCTACAGATATATGTTACAGCAGCCATACTCAAATATACTTCAGTTTTGGGCAACTAAAACCCATATGATGTATGGCCACAATATTAGACTCTAACCAATGCCAAAACAACAGAAAAAGGAGGAAAACAAATCCAAAACAAATACTTCCTATTTCCTATACAGTAGTTGAATCAAAGGATTTCATGGATGGATGTGCACTTTCTTCATCTTATTCCAATATAAGAAATAACAAGAATAACATGGTACTTCTTTTCTTCTTCTTCTTCTTCTTCTTCTTCTTTTTTTTTTTTTTCCCTTGTAGTACTGAATTCCTTATAACATTTAAGATCATATATATGCAATATATAGAAACTCCAGGAACGACCCAAAAAATGTTGCTCCATGGGAGTTCCTTGTAACATACATACACTAATGAACAAATAAGAAAACCAATCAATGGAATCACGTCGTAGTCAGTAATCTCTAAAATCAAACTCAATCAACAAATCCAATTCAATATGAAGAAGGAGAGAATAAGGAGATTATTCAGCAAAAGCTCCACAGACTAAAGTCCGCTTCATGATCGTCGAACACCTCCGTCGTCGCAGCGGGCCCGAAGAGTGCACACGCATTGAGCATTTGATCCGTGTACTTGGGCGACTGCAGCAGCATATCCAAGTCTATCCAGGGATCGACCGGAGACGGGTGTTGTTCGATTGCGCATGGAGTGTAATCTGATGAACATGACGTGGCGATCTCATCATGGGTGTCCCACGATGTCGACGGCCAAGATGACGACGATGGGGGAGGCAAAGTGGGAATGGGGGATGATGGGGTGGTGGTGGTGGTGGCATTGGCAGCTGCAGCTGCTACTCTTTGGATGGACTTGGGTGACATGAGGGTTGTTGGGAAGTAGGTTGATGGGGTGATGGGGAAATTGAGATTGGCTGAAGAGCCCTTGAGACATAAGAGTGCAGCATCATAGGCCCTTGCAGCTGCCTCAGGTGTGGAATATGAGCCTAACCAGATCCTTGTCTTTTGGTTAGGGGCTCTTATCTCAGAGACCCAAGAGCCCCAGCTCCTCATCCTCACTCCTTTGTATTGCTTTTTCCTACAAGACATGGGCTCGGGCAGACTTGATGCTTGGACAGTATCTGCACCACCCCCCATTGGGCCATTTGGAGTAGGAAGCCTCTTGTTGCTATTCTTCACCATTGAAAGATGGACCGGTGGATGGATGGTTGTGATTGCTTCTTGTTTTCTCTCTCTTTGTAGCTTCTTTCTTGTTGGAGTGTGAGGAGTAGGAAGGGGGGAACGGAGGGTATTTATAGAGCGGGTTTTGATCAACATCCAACTCAGCTCAAGGCAAAATTCAACCCTGAAAATAAGGATTTTTGAGGTATTTTTATTTCATAGATTGGATGACAGATGTTCTTGCACACTCCATAGTCCTTACTTCCTTCATAATACCAAACATGTCCTTTTCTTTTTTCTTTTTTATTTTTGTTTTTTTATTCCCATACTTTGACTGAAATATTAAGACCGATGGATGCAGTGAGAGAGAGAGAGAGAAAGGTATTGTACAATGGTGGGGCCAAAAGTTTATATGGTACTTTCCGGACTCAAATTCCTCCAGTACCGAGTCGGTAGTGGTCGGTGCTATGTGGGTCCACAATCATGTATGTGTTTTATCCACGTTGTACATCTATTTTTTACAGGAGGAGTCCAAAAAGTAGACAGATACAAATGTCAGGTGGACCACACCACTGGAAACCGTTGTATACCCACCGTTAAATTCTTCTTCAGGGCAATAAAAGTTTTCGACCCAATTGATATTTGTGCTTCCCTTCATCCAGGTCTGGGTGACCTTATCAACAGGTTGGATGGCAGACAAACATTACAGTGGGCCCTCGGAAGCTTTTAATGGTGGTGTTCAATCACTGTTGTTTCCTGTGGTGTGGTCCATCTGAGATTTGGATCTGACTCATTTTTGCACTCATGCCATAAGATGAACTGGCAAAATGGATGGACGGCGAGGATAAAACACATAAATCATCGTGAGCCCACAGCATGATCAGTACTGACCTAGGTGGTGAAGGGGTCACTGCCAAATCGAGTCCTATGCAGGCGGGGTCCATTCTTACGATCTCAACCGTTGCATCGTAGTTGAATTGGGTTATTTTGATAGTGCAATCGATTGATCCACAGTGTCCATGAAATGCAGCACACATTTCATGAGCCACCTAGCAAAAGTCACTCTGATCAGATTATCTGATCCAGGAGTAAGTTAGTCTTGTTATCTATGGCTATTCATTCTCCAAGCCATTTATGGAATGTTTTGGATGGTCCGATCAAGGTATAATTTTTAACCGTTAAGATGTCCACAGTAAGGCCACACAAACAGATTACTTTAATTAGTGACTGGGCCTATCTTTTTCATAAGTGAACATGATCGTAGCAATTGCTCAGATGCTTAGAATCGTCTGAATGGTGTGATTTTTATAGGTTGGACATATCAAATATATACTACACATGATGGACAGTTCAGATCGATCCATTGGAATCTCAAAGTGTCCTAGATGCAAGTAGGAGCACTATAACTTAAAATGCTCTAAGAGCTCAGAGAATCGAAATCAGAGAACTGTTAGTTATAATACTCTTGGTCACATCCGGACACTTGGACAATTTATTTGATACTTCTAAACCGTCCATCAAGTCCAACACACATTTCACGGGCTACCATATAAAAATCCTGCATTTCGGACCATCTGATCCATAACCTACGAAATGGACGAGCAAGATCATTTCTGTAAAAGTAGTCCCCACCAACAATTTGGAATCGTCTATTTGTTGGTGCCCATAATGGATTGCTTATAATTGTAAATAATCACATTTTCAGAGAATCCTAACCATCCGATCCATTTACTGGAAATGGATGGCTACAGAAAAGAATCCCTTCTGGATCTATTGGATGATCCGTTCAAAGGGTCTTTCATATCGTACCCCATGAAATGGATGCTGAAACTAATGGACAGTCTGGATTGATTGAATGGATTGTCCAAAGTGGATTTCTGCTACGTAGATCACTTTTCTTGCAATGCCCTGAAAGCACTGGATCATTTCTCAACTTAATCTAACTTGATGAAAACAAGGGAATTGTTACTTTGCCAAGACAACAGAGAGGAATTGATATCTTTTGAAAGGGACGGCAATTGATATTTAAACCCCCAATGTTTGATAAATGTCCTCCTTTTACATTTGTTAATACACTGTACGACTTTATACTGTTATATTGCCCAGAGTAAAAAAAAAAGGGTCATTTGTTTAAAAGCGTGGATGTAAATAGAGAAGACGTTTGCTTAATCATTTTTCTAACCGTTCATTTCTCTATACAAACATGGCCCACTTGATAAATGGACTGACTGGATTATCAGGCTAAAAAGAAAATCCGATGCGAGGACCATCCTTTCAACGTCCTAGATTCCACACACGTTCCATGTTGACGTGTGTGGTGCGTGGATTTTGATAATATGGCTCTAAGCATCACGTGGATTTTGAAGACTTTGGTGTCACCCATGACAGCCTCCACACGATAAAATGTCTTCTAGAAAAGTGCGTCACAGCCAGGACTGATAGCCCTATCAACGTCCAGGATCCCGCACGCGTGTGCCCATATCCATGTGTAGCCTACCTGGACCCTTCAAAAACCAAAGGGGTGTTTGGCGCATGGGCTTAAAGGGGATCAGGTGAGAGTGGGTTTTAATATCCCATGATCATCCCAACGTCCTGTTTGGGACCGGGTTGTGAAGCCTCTTCTTGAAATCCATGCCTGTGCGGGGGATTTCCGCATTCCTACTTTGTTTAGTGTTACGTGGACTGCACCATGATGTATATGTTTTATCCACGCCGTCCATCCATTTTGAAATACAACTTTAGGGCTTGATCCCAAAAATGAGGTAGACACAAATCTAAGGTGGACCACACCATGGTAAAACAGTAGTGATTGAATTCCACCATTAAAAACCTCCTAGGCCAACTGTAATGGTTATTTGACATATAACCGGTTGATTAGGTCATAAAGACTTGGATGAAGGGAAAAAATATACATCAGCTTGATCCAAAACTTTTGTGGCCCCCAAACGTTTTTAATGGTGTCCGTTTAATCAACACTGTGTGGTCCACTTGAGATTTAGAACAAACTCATTTTTGGGCTCTTACCATAAAATGATCCGGAAGAATGGGTGGACGGCATGGATGATACGCATAAATCATGGTGGGGCTCACAGAGCACCGACCAAAAGTGGTAGGGTGATTTACCCATCCGTTTCCAATCCAGACGGCAAGCCACGGGATTAAACATAATCCCTCACGCCATGTAATTATTACATTTTTCTAAATTTCATCCCACTTAAACCCATGTAATCCCATGCACCAAACACTCCCAAAAGGTGGGCCACGATGAAGATCACCAGTCTCACCCACCATATGCTGATGTACACTGAGTTAGGCCATCAGCTTCCCAATTCCTTCCTACTAATGTGTCACTTGTGGAGGACATCCGGTCCATAGAAAATGTGGTCCCCACCATGAAGGCCACATGACGAAAAAATTGGATTAGTACGCTCGACAGTCTATCTACACCATTGATTAATGAGCGGCCAACCATCCGACGTACACGTGTGATGAGGGAGGTGATTTTCGTGGAGAGGCACATCTTTTGTACGGGTCAGATAACTATACATGTGACATGCTGGCTTGAAATTAGATGGCCCATTGCTAAGTTATCATGCAGCCGGTTGCAGGTGATCACTTCTCTAAGGCCAGTTCTTCTGCATGTACTTGTAGAGTAAAAGCTTGTTGCACATGCGTTGCACGTGAGGACTACTGTGAAGTGTCCCACCGTAGAAGATGTACATCCCAAGAATCAAAGCCATTCCAACCAGCATGCTGGCCACGTGAATTTTGCTCACATTTTTTAAAGGTATTACCCGGTAATCACTGGATATATAGACCTGATTTCTGGGGCAACACATCATCGTGGTGGGGCCCACTTAATGAACAGGTTGGATGGATACACACAACAAGGTGGGCCCCACACAAGAAGAAGTGTACAAGCGAGTGAATGAAGGAAGCGGATTGCGTCCTGCAACTGCCTGAACAATAATCTGTCCAGGCATGGCTTATGTGGGGCCACCGTAACGTATGGGTTTCATCCACACCGTCCATCCATCTTTTTAGGTCATCTTAGCAATTGATAACAAAAACGAGGTAGATCCAAGGTTCAGGTTGGCCACAACACAGGAAGCAGTGGTGATAATGATACCCACCATTGAAACTTTTTCTAAGGGCCACCGTGATGTTTATTTGCCATATAACTTGTTCATAAGGTCATACATACCTGGATGAATGGACAACCCAAATATCATCTTGATCCGAAATTTATGCAGATCTTAAGAAGTTTTTAACGGTGATTGTTCAATTTCCACTGTGTGGTCTACTTGAGCCTCAGATCTACTCATTTTTTGTTTCCTCACCCTAAAATAATCTGGAAAAATCAACAAACAGCATGGATAAAACTCACACATCACTACGGGCCCCACAGATCCCTCCCTGAACGGATTATCATCTGGCAGGGGCAGGAGGCAGTACGTATTTGAATAAATTTTTTCGGGCAGCTGAGTATACTGTAGCATATATAGTATTATCCTACGAGAACTTGCAGAGAAACCGGCTTCTAAGATGGAGCTAAGTTTTATATATATATATAATGGAGCTAAGTTGATCAAATTATTTCATTATTTCGTGACTATAGGGTAAAATGGGCATTAGGTCAGAGTAACTGTGCCATTTCATTTTATACGTTGGGTTTTATTTATATATATATATAAAGTGTAAATTTGAATAGACAGGTGAACGAAAAAACATAGGATACTACGAGGCAGCTTCCTGGGAACCACAGAAACAAACGTACACCCGCACCAACCCAAGCTAGCTGTTACACCACTGTCATGCAAAGCTAAAACGCGTAAGAACTCGTGCCTCAAGGGATTTAAAATCATTTAATAAGAGGGCCCCCAACCATCTCAACCTACATGTCTTGACTTAGCTTGATTTCCAAAATCCCTTTTTTCTATTATTCATCATGTCATCTGACGTGATGTATTCTGAAAGCCCTTCGACCTTTTTTATTCGCTTTTGGTACACTCAAATTCTCAAATGGGATTCTCTTGCATTCTAGCTAGGTGTACAAAATCACCTGTTGTGTTTCTTCTTCATTACTTAAAAAACATGGGATGGTCTCAACCATTTGTAACCGATCACATGAGTTTGGGATATTTGGGGTCTGATGCGATTTGGGTTTTGGTTCCTTTCTTCTATTTAAGCTTTTTTATTAACCCAAGTTGGTACTTTCATAATTTTCTTTGTTTTGCTAGTGTACAAGGAGTTCTGTGTACACTCTCTTCCCACGTGTGAAGCAGGCACATAGTGTGAGATCCGAGCCGTTCGTGAGATGATCAGAGGATTTAGATTCCCTATCTAGGAAATTACGCTTACATTATAATCATTTGGGCCGCATCTGTACAAAATAAATGAAATGTTGATTGATAAGTGATCAATGGTTCATATTCTATGTATTTTCGTCGCCCACCAATGACCATGTTTGCCTGATTTTAGCTCATGGAATCTGGACAAGCCCATCTGATCTTACACGCATGTGACCTATTTCCGGATCCGGATGCTCCCGTGGCAACATGAGATGAGAAATTGTACACAAGCCAGTGTAGGTAGGTCATCATTAAAAATTCAGATTGATGGGACGATCCCAACCTTTGATTAGTGGGCATTTGTTGAATACTAATAGCTGGCTATTTTTCACTTCACCGTCAATTAAATGTCCACCCATCAACAAGATAGAAAATCAAATCATTTTAATTTTTGGTCCACCAACCATCTACACTGAGCCCCTCTGTTTCGAGGGCTCCATTTAAGTTTTATCTGTGCAAGTTTGAAATTTGTTGATGCCTGCTTATCAACCTTCACCCTCAGCCAGATCATGAAAGTCTTGCACATTAACCGATGTGCTACAAGAGTACTGTCGTCAATCCGTACTCCGCCTCTCTTTCATGCTTATGCAATCGTACAAGGAATCTCCCTATAATTATAAAATATCATACATTAATACCAATTTCGTACATGAGACTTGCTAGCATGATTCTTATCAAGTCATATTTTAAAATTATTATACATGTATACATACATGTATAATATTTTAATACATCTGGAGTAGTGATAACATGTCCCAACTTAGCAGTGTCTCTTGGATGTTGGACCAACACTTCTGATGCGAATCACTAATATAAATTTGGTCGCATACCTATTCTGGGTACAGATGGGCTGAGAGATGCCTGATAGAAAACGGACCTAGTGCATCATATCTTAGCCCAATCTTATATAGGGCATGATATAATTGGGCCCAGGCGCATCTGAATCGAATGTAATTGACATTTGAAATGAGAACTGTAAATTGACCATAACTTTTGATCCGAATATTGTTACGGGACATATGACCTATGAATTTTAATTGGAACAGGTTACTTGAGGCCAACAGACCATATAAGAGGGACGTATCACTCAGTTTTTCAAGAAAATAATTCATTCCTATTCAAAATTGTTATTTTTGAAAATAGTAAATTTTAGGTTAACCGTATGTTTCATCTTAAACTTTTAGTATGTGTTTTCTTTTTTGAATTTGTTTTTTATTATGCCAAGGATCATCTAGCGAAATTAAATTAGAACTGTTTTTTTAGTAAAATTTATTATTTTAGATAAGTTTTGGTTTAGTCAAATTAGCACTCTTAATTAAGATTTAAATTTTATTATTTAAGGCATTATAGTTTCATTTTAAATATATTAATAAAGCATTTTAAAAAATTCCTTTAATTCCGGTGAATTCAAAGTTTTACACACTTGAGCTAGATGGTGATCTTCCTCATTACCTCATCAAGCTTTCACCAACATCTCAATAATATGTCTATATTATCCAAATAGTACATGTGTGTAACACCCCGCATTTTCAATCATCAAGTGTTACTAACCATTGATGCTCGAATTTGTTTTAATCTAACCATTAGATTGATGAAGATCCACAAATAAGGCAAGATTATCGAAGTATGGCTCACGTAAGATTTGGATCTGCCTAATCTTTGGTCAGAGGTTGTAATGAAATCTTACAAAGCGAATGGACAGAGTGGATTGGTTCACACATCACTGGGACCCCACACACTAAAGTGTCCACAGACTCCACACTAGGGTGGCGTACCATTGTGCAACAAACCCAACTAGGGCTGTACACGAGCCAAGCTAGCTCGAAAAGCCCGCTCGGCTTGGCTCGATCTAGCTCCACTTGACTCGACTCGAACGATAATTTGAGGCGAGTCAAGCTTCATATGATCTAGCTCGTTTTGAAAGCAAGTTAAGTTCGAACATAGTAGAGCTTGACTCGCCTGAAACCCAGCTCGGCTTGAAGCTCGAGCTTGGCTCGACTCGAATATATATTACATTATATATATATTATATTTAAAAATTAAAAAAAGTTAAAACTTAAACCATACCATACTCGTCCATCCCTTTCTTACCATTTCCCTTCCTTACCTAACTCGACGCGCTTGAGCTCTCTCTCTCTCTCTCTCTCTCTCTCTCTCTCTCTGAGCTCTCTCTCTCTCTCTCTCTCTCTCTCTCTCTCAGCACTAAAAACAAGGTACTCTCTATAGCTCTATCTAATACACACACACACATACATACATACATACATTATTAATTGAATATTTGATTTGGGGGTTAGGTTAGTTGGTTCGGGTTGCTAGGTTGAGTCAAGTGCGGGTTGGGTACTGGGTTGGGTCGGGTTGGGAGTAGACTCGACTCGACTCAAGGTAAGCTCACCTCGCCTCGATCCACTAGCTCGCCTCGAGCTTGACTCGAAATGTTTAGCAAACAAGCCAAGCTCCAATGGTAAGCTCGAGGCCAAGCTCGAGCTCGAGCTCGAACTCAAGGAGAGCATGGACAATCCAAGCCAAGCTTGACCCACCTTGACTCGACTCGACTTGATGTACAACCCTAAACCCAACACCCAGTCAATCGGGTGTTGACCTCCATTTTTCCGAAAACAGAGAGGTTTTTTCTCTCCTTTTATTTTTTCCACCCAATAGGCATTTGAACGAAAAGTCGTCCATTGTTTGTTGATCCATGGTCCACCATCGTGATCTCCCAGGTGATCTGAACTGCCCATCATGCTTAGGGCCGAATTCCGACCAAAACTTCTTCAAAACTACTGCGTGCGTTTTACTAATAGGCTTTGAAGCCGGCAAGCAACAGCCGCATATACATTTTAAAGCTGGGTCGTTTATGTTTTTTTTTTTGCTGAAAAACGGAGTCGTCGCGCTCCTGCGCGCGTACTCTTCTTTTTTCTATAAAAAAGAAAAAAAAAAGTCATTCAAACCGATCACGTCTCGAGTAGAATTGTCCAGTCTTACCTCGGAGTCATGGTAGACCCTATTGAATGACAAAGGATAGACTAGACTGGACCAGACCAAATTTACCAATGAATCCATAGATTTCTCCCTAAGGGTTGTTGTAATGCCCTGAAATTCGGGGGTCGAGTATGAACTCAACTCCCGAGTTTCAACGCATCACTTATGCAACATACACAATGCTGGTTAAATGTTGTCTGAGTTAGCGCAATAAACATGAATGAGATTATACCAAAACAGTAATTCATACTCCAGTTCAATAGTATAATAGCAAGCGGAAGACTGAAATTTTATATTCAAAGTATGTAAAGTAACAAAATTTTCTGAACTCCAGAGTATGAGTACTAACTGAGTACCAATATACATGTATTGTTTCTAAGTCAAAAACTAAAATACATTCCTCAAGAGAGGCCCTGAAAATCCCGCGATGCAGCCGGCCTAAGCAAAGCCGTCAGAATACTGCATGAAGGAGAACTCCTCCTGATCCTCATCAAAGTCGGGCTCCGGCTCCTGAACCAAGGCGCCATCTACACCTGCGATAGAGTCTGGTGGGTGTTGCAAACACCGTCCCGTAACGTGGGAGTGAGTAGCTAACTCAGTGGAACATTAAAGCATAAGTTAACATGTTATCAAATCAATCAAGCAGTAATGATAAAGCAGTACAAATCAAACATTTTTAACTACTCTTGTTAAGTGCAAAAATGATATGACATGATGCTGTATGCCCTTGCCAAACCACCCTCAATCGTCATCATCTTACGTTCGCGAATGCTTACTCCCTCAGTGCGCCACATCTACAAAGCACATGCGGTGCGATGATGCTCATGATTACCAAGTTTTTATTAGTCTATTTCAAACAGCAGTATTGGGAAACTAAGGTACCTCCCTTGTATCATTCCCAACATGATCCATTCTAGGGTCGTCAATCCTAGATAATCTCATACGATATTATGGTTTGAGAAGCGTAGTGAAGGCATCGCAAAGGGCTCGTCACCCGTCAGCGCGGATACAGATCTCACCGTATGCGGCTCAATTGCTGGCCGTCAGCTCGAGTACAGATCTCACCGTACTCGGCTCAATCACTAGCCGTCAGCTCTAGTACAGATCTCACCGTACTCGGCTCAACTCACACTCTAGTTGCTGTGAAAGACTCGTGGCCAATCACAGACCCTTGGAGTGTACTCGATGATACTACGGAGGACTCGTCGCCGTCAGCACGAGCACAGGTCTCACCGTACTCGGCTCTCGCCGTAAGTATCGACAGCTCGAATACAGTGTCCCATACCACCATATTCGGCTCACGAGTTTGGTTGCGCAATGGTCACTACGGGGAGGCACAAGGCCCCAGCGTAGGCTGACAGCTCGACCACGGTGTCCCATACCACCATGCCCGGCTCATGCGACTTAGCGGATCTAGGTACCTTGGTTAAACGGGGATCGCCACTGGTAAGTTTGGTACCTTAGGTTCAAGCAGTAGCGACCAAACATGGTGAACACATAAGTACATTTCGGTTTACTTGACGAGCCTGACTAGCTCGAGCGCACCACAAGTTGAGCGATATGGAGCGCAAAAGCACTCCGTATGGCCAACCACTATCGCCAACCGAAGTACGACTCGGGTTCGCCAGACACGTCTATTGTGGCGATACAAATCTCAGCCACAACCGCAAGTCTGGTACCGAATGTTTGGACTATAGACATAGTCCCAAACTCAAACAGCTTTCATCAATAGCATGTGGAGTAAAGCATGAAGACAAGCAATACAAGCATGTTAGCAGGCATGTTATAAAGCATGAAGTGAAACATGATGTAAAGCATGTTGTAAAGCATGTAGTGAAGCATGTTGTGAAGCATGTAGTAAAGCACTATCCACATAGGGATACAATTACATACACATTACAGGCGAGTGGTTCTAGCGAACCACCGCATGGGGGGAAACCTACTTGTCTCTAAGGGAGTCGGGAATCCCATATCAGCACCTCTCTAAGGCACTAATACATGCACATTTGCGCACACGAGCGTTTACACAAATACTTAGAATACACTATTTCAACATACCTGACGTATGTTAACAAAATACGTGTTAGGGTTGTCTCTACGCCGCGTGAGTATTTTACCCATGTATCTCACAATCATACAGCAAATAATCATTACAATTGCATTTTCAAAATTCGCACGTATGCGGTATTTCTAGAATACACAATTTCAACATACATGACATTTACACATGAACATGTATTTTTGCGATTCCTTTCGCCAAACTAGTATTTTACCCATATATTATATAATCATACATTAAATAAACATGTCAAATATTTTCCCAAAAAAAATACGTATACGGTATTTCTACGTATATCTAGAGTATGTGAAATTCCATATTCTACATCGCTAATCGAAACAGGAAACGGAAAGCACTTTGTACATGTGCATTTACACGCAGATCATGAATCTATCATTATCTGACATTGAAAGCGTTGAAAAATGTAACTTATACACTTAAAGTCCTCACCTTGGCCCTTGGAATTCCAACGAATCAGCAAGGGTATTGGAGCTTCCGTATATGGGTGTTTCCTAGCCTAAAGAGCGGAACCGATTAGCTTTTTCATATCCTACAACGATCCTACCTTAAATCAGACCTAGGGTTAGGGTTTCTTACCTTCAAATGGGATGGATACCGCCGGAAAAACACCTGGAATAAGGCGGTGTAGGCCGTATGATGAGTGGAAGCAGCAGGAGGAAGATCGGCTACAAACTCCAAGCCTTTCTCTCACTTTTCTCTCTCACTCAAGGGTTTCTCTCCCAAATTCGTATGGCTGTGAGAGGGGCTGTTCTAAGCCCCTTTTATAGCCAAAAACATGTCTAAAATAGACTCAGGTTCAAGGGTGGCTGCATATATAGGCAGTCCGCCACTTTTCAAGCTCAAAAAGGATGTTCTGGTGGCCCTCCTTGAGCCGAACGTCAGACTTAAGCTCACCATCTATGGATCTACGTGGGATTACGTTTTCGACTCGATCAGATTCCCAGATCGCACGTGGCGGACCACTTTCAGTTCAACGGTCAGTGGGCCACGATCAGAAATTCTAAGTACATGTAAATGTTCCTGAAATTTTTCTTAATCCGAGGGTGTAATTTGGTCTGATTCTGACGGTCAGGTTGCTTAATACTGACGCACAACCGAATGATGCCAGATCACTATTCCTGATATTTTTATTTGGATGTGAATAATGTTTTTCACACTCCCTCGCTCCGGATCGAAATAAATGGCCGTGAGACATCGGAATCATCTGATTTTTGAGATGATTGTCAAGCCCAGTGGGGCGGTCCTAGTTCCTTAGCTTCGTGTTAATCGGACTCCCGATGTGCGATCTAGACCTAATACGAAGTTTCGTTTCATTCCCGAGAGCAGACGGGTAATGAGTTTGGCTCTAGACTTTAGGGTAACCTAGAATCACTAATTCTGCAAGTTTTGGGTCTTGCAGATCGTATTTAAAGCGATCCGAACGGATTTCATGGCTAACCGAGTTTAGTACTTAGTTAACTTTGTTAAATTTCTAAAGGATTTAATCTTACGTGATTTCTGGTCGAGGTGGTACTCGACCCAATGTATGGAAATTTACAGGTCGTTACAGTTGTACACATGAGTGCATGTGTGAGAACTAGTAGGGTCTTCATGTATGCGGTGGGAAGAAACCTAACAATGTTGAGGGAGCACTTCGGGGCTTAATCTTAGCCGTTCAGAAGGGAGATTCTTGACCGTCCATTCGTTGCCAACAATGGGCCTAAAAGCAGACAATTTTCTTTCATTCCAGCGAAACCATTTCCAAAATGGAAAGATTTCGGCATTTCTTGCATAGCTATAGTTCGAATGAGTGTAGAGAACTCTCCCACAACCTTGACCGTTCGATGAGAACAATCTGAGACTTCCATCAAAGATCACACGGATTAGGGTTTGAAAAGCAAGCCAACGCTTGTATATAACTAGTAATGTGTAATATTTTCGATTCTTTCATTCATTTGTACTTGGACTGAAGAGACCCTAGCTCCAACAGATCTGGATCGTCCACACCCATCCCAGGAGATGTATGAATCCCTAAAACCCTAACTATAAGGACAGAAGGCATCCATTGATGTTTCTTTGTGATTTTTTCGGAATCGAGTTGTGAGTTTCAATCTCACGAACCATCGAGAAAACATGATCCAAGCTTCGACCCAATGTATCTTGAAGCTTCCTAGTGTTGATTAAGGTCATTCACAAGTAGCGGATTGAAGAAGTCATCATATGGAATCCACCATTAAAGGTCAGTTCATCTTCTTCAATTGCACAATGGTCGTTTGGTTTTGATAAAGAATGAATCCAGGATCCAAGTCAATCATTTGGTGGGCCTTAGAATCTAGAATCATTCAACATAGCTTTAGGCCAGATTTGTTTGTGTGGACAGATTCCAAATTAGCGTAGAGAGATAACATTGAAAATTGTTATGCATTTAATCCGGTATTGTTGAGTCGAATTGGGTCAACTCAGCAATCTTCCGAGTTGTTTTGATGAGTCCGGTAGTTTTTCCAAACATGTTGGATTGAAAACGAAAGAAGCGAAGAAAAAGAGGAGGAGGAATCGATCGGGTGTGTCGGCTCAGGTTGCACTGAGTTAGACCTAAATCTGGGGGTGTGTTAGCAAGTAACTTAAAAAAAAAAAAAAAACTTGTTAGTTGTTCTGTTAAGTTGGAGAATGAGGAAAAGTAAGGAAGAAGAAGATAGACAGAGGAAGAAGGTGAAGATATAATGAAGAAATTGAAGAGAGAGGGAGAATTAGGTTGTTGACTCAACTTGTCCTCTCGAGTTAACTCACTGGACATTGAGTTGGGTTGGGTTTGCATTAGTAATGATTGTTGGATTTGAGAGGAGGGGAGGCAGAAGGAAGAAGAAATCAGGGAGAGTTGGTGCATTAGGTTCAAATTGGGTTCATCCGGTGCTGTTAAGTTGACTCAGTGAGTTCTTTTAAGTTTGGAGGCTAGATGTTAGTTAGATGTTAGTTTAAACTCGGTTTGTCATTGAGTTAAGTTGTGTCGAGTCATCAATAGCGAGTTAACTCAGTGAGTTTTACTGAGTTTCCTTCATTTGAAACCTATTTTCAATGGTTTTGGTCCAGTAATGTAACCGAAGTTTGAATTTTCATCGGTCATGTTTGTTTGGGTTGATTTGACCGAAATCAATAACTAGGTGAGTCATTTATCCTTTAATGCCTTCTATTGCAACTTAATTAGAGTTTAGTTTGGATTGTTGATTGCTAATCTCATAATCGAATGTAGTGATTTAAACTTTTAAACACTATATTTGTATCCACCTTCATTCTAGAAGTCTAACTGTAGTTTTAGCACTATCTAGTTAAGATGTTGTACTGGGTGGGGTTGAATCTCGAAGCTCTAATTCTCCATCTAGCAATGTTTGATTGGAACTCAATTTGTAAGGTGAAGATCACCCTTCAAGCTTTTCGTTATTATAATAGTTAAATTAGTTTACTTTCATTTGTCTTTCATGAATTAAACTTATTACTCATATATAGTTTATATGAATGATCTAATTTTGTTTAACACTATATGTGTTTTAGGAAGTTACTTGAATTATTATGTACATTGTAAAATTGACATGCTTTACATTGTATAATTATCTCTTTAATTTAGTTAAGAAGCATATCTTATTTGCATATCAATGATACCAATGTAAGTTGATGGAAGTGATGTTTGTTTATATTGAGTGGGTTAAATTGATTATGGTTGGTTTAATATTTATTCGTGTTAATGAATTGTATTAGAAATATAATTATGTGTGTTGATGGATATGTATTAGAGGTTCTTTGAACTAGTGGCTAGTTATGAATAGACTAAATGTATTTGGTTGTAAACTTACCATCTTGTAGATGATTTGTGCCTTATGACTTGTGGTTTGTAATTTTTTATTGTGTCCTTGAATGAACTTGGTGCCAATGTGGCTTGTCGGGAGGATTCTTTTTGTTGAAAATATATTTGGGCTTGTGATGATAATGTCAACGTGTTGAATCATGAGTGACTACTAGTTGTAGAAGTTTACATAAATGCAATATCATGATTTCGTTATATTTCAATTATTATTTTTAACATTTTGAGTGTATTTTAATTGTACTTACTAAAATATCATAGCCGGGGATGGTGGTATGGGATATTGTGCCTGAGTTGTTGGCCCATGCTAGATAACGACCCCCATAGTGACATTTGAGATTCTTTAATGCGATGTTTGTAAATTGACTAATAACGGTTAAGTTAATCATGCATACATGACACATGGGCATTATCTGATGCCTGGTTGACAAATTGAAAAACCTGTGTGCTATTCGAATTATCATTTTTGTATTTTGAATGGGTCGACTATATAAAAGACCCATCCTTTTACATGAATGGGCCGACTATTTGAAAGGTTCATTCATTTGTTCAATTAGATGTGCACCCTTAGGTTAATTGCATTCATACTTTCATGCACCAATTAAGATTAAATTGACAATTGAATATTGCGGTGGTTTGTGTTATACTGGTGAAGAGAGGATTGAATCTCCTTATATTATACTTTGAATTGTGGTTTGAATGTGTAGTTGGCGTTGTACTTGCGAGTTGTGACTTGTAATTTAGATATTATGGTTTATTAAACTGTTACTTGAAAAATATGAATTGTGTCCTTTTTTGAATTGCGGGTTGTATCCTCTTATATTCTATTTATGAAGTGTTAATTATACATTCTTGTATTCTATACTTAAGAAGTATACATTGAATATTATAATTTCTTGAGTTTTATTTGAATATTACTCTTAACTATTATGATGCTTTGGTAATATTGGGGGTATGCCTCATTGAGATAGTTATTGACACTATCAAAACATATTCAGTTGATGCAAGATACGTAGCTGATGTGTAGGTTGACGCTCACGTGGAGCACGAGGAGCTGTTTGATCTTCCAAGTTAAATTTATTAATTTTTAGTTATATTTCATATTTGCTATAGTATATTCTTTTGAATTTGTTTGTATAGAGTCATTAGTTTGTATAAACCATTTAGGGTAACTACTTGAATATTCTGGAATATATATTTGGAATTTTCTTATATACTTGAATTGTTATTCTTCCATTGCAATACTTAAAAATAAAAATAAAAATCATGGTGAGACATGGGCTATCCTCGAAGGTTAACACTTAGAATTTCGAAAAATGAGTACTAAACTTAGGTTACAAAATCTAGGCATTACGATATGGTGCAGCAATCACGTGCCAAAACTCCAATGGATATTAGGATAGCATTCAAGACACCTATTGAATAAACCTTAATAGTATCCATGTTGAGTTAGATGAAGATAAAGTGTTGATCGAGTGGCCAACCTTCTCTTATCCACTTTATATAGTAAAAATGTGAACCCGAATGTTCTCTATAACACTGAGTTGGATCAAATATCTCAGCTACGGACCATGTGAACAAGTTCAAGGCCCTAAAGGCTTGTTTGGGAGCATGGATTTGGAACACCCTGGATTTGAAATCCTCCTATTGTGTTTGGCAACCTAGATTGGGAATCAACTTTAATCCAAAAGTAGCTATGCATGGTATTTTTACAATGGTTTGAATTTAATTACTAAATCAACTTTAATATATCTAATTAGTGACGTATGTAATGTTTGACAAAATGGTTGTAATAAGCCCACTGAAATATATGCTTTTCAGAAAATGATGAAATTCCAAGTCTTGGATGGGCCACAAGCACAATATCATGTCCGAGTGACCAACCAACGATTTTTAACCATTGATTTACATGGACAATGTTTGGACGGTGTTGATCATGATATTAAAGTAATTATAGTGATGCAATTGATAATCTTTTTTTCTTATATCATTAGTGAGCCATGTGCCTAATAGAATAATAGTCCGGTGACACAGATCTTACACATTCAACTATTGAAAGGAATTTACGGGCCAAGCTCTCACCGTATATTTGAAACCCCCTAAAAAAACCCCCTATATTTGAAATCCCTGTTTACTTATGCAGCCAAACAGTAAGGGGATTTAAAATTCCCTCAAATACCCCCCCAAATCCATGGTGCCAAATCTCCCCTGAGGTTTTTATTCATGGCCCAATATAGACTCACAAGAGTTTGAACACGAGGTCATGGGCTCGTGTATCCATCGTGGTGTGAGTAGGTGTGCTTAAAAAAAAGGTTCCAGGGCCCTACCTATCCATACGCAGCGTATCCATGAGCAGACAAGGAGAAAGATAATTATTTAAAAAACATAAGCCAGCCCAACTGGCGGCTACCGTCGGAGCCAACCCGTCAAGTTAGAATGGAAGACTCGCTAATATTATTGAAATCGAAAGAAAAAAAAAAAAAACTTAATTAGGATGATCTTTGAAGGATGTTGGGGTTTAAAGAGGCAAGGTCCATGTGAGGAAGGCTCTTGTAAGCATTGGATCCCTTATATTCTAATATCCCATGCATTGTATTGTATTGAAAGTGCCTGTGCAAGGAGCATATATGGGATTGATACGTATGTTTGTATGGGGGTTCGTGGAAATTACTACAGCACATGAAGTACTTTTAATAAAGGTGTAATACCATGCTATCCAACGTTTGCAAATGCACCTTCCTTGAATTTTCAGCCTCATACGGCTTTCATTGCCGCGTTTTCTCTCAACAACCCTATCCTCGTGTGGATGGCCCACCTAACGCTTTCCTTTTGTTTATTGTATCTGTACATGCCTCCCCATTAAATGCCCGTACGTTTTTTTCGTATCAGATAACGGAGCTAAGGACGGGTGGGACCCACCGTTTCTGGTGGGGATTGGCCTGGTCGATGCATCCCATTCTGGGCGCGGATTGGATACTACCCCCACCAGGTCGGACGCGGATTTCCTTCCAAAGGTTTTAGCAGGAACTTCCTGCACTGGGAAGCTAGTGGGGCCGACTGTAATGTTTGTGTGAAATCCATGCCGTTCATCTCTTTTTTTGAGCTCATTTTAGGACATTTGACCGGTAGTGAGCCGGATCCAAGATCAGTTGGGCCACACGAGAGGAAATAGCAGGGATTGAACGGTCACCATTAAATATTCTTATGGCCACAAAACTTTTGTATCAGGCTAAGTTTTTTGTATTTTGAATTACCTTATAAACAGTTTGGATGGCATATAAACATCAATGCAGAGCTCAGGAAGATTTCAACTGTAGGAATTTCTTTACCCAGTTTTTCCTCTCGTGTGGCCCATTTTAGTTTTGGAACATGCTCATTTTTTGTTGAAGCTTCTAAAATGATCTCTCAAAACGGATGGACAGGGTGGATTTCTCACAAACATTACGGTGGGACCCACCTAGCTTCCCAGCGCAGGAAGTTTCTGCTTTAGCTAGCAGGAAATCCGCGTCCCACCACAGACGTCCTGTCAGGGCTCTGTGCGGCCCACCGGTATATATGAATTTGATCAAAGCCTTTCTTCCATTTTGAAATATTATTTTAGGACTTAATTCAAAAATTAACTCAGAACGAAGGTTCGAGTGGACCACACCACATGAATCAGTGGTGACAATGACCCCACCGTTGAAACCATCTTAGGTCCCATCGTTATGTTTATTTGCCATCCAACCTATCATAAGGTCACATATATCTGGATGAAGGGAAAATATAAATATCAGCTTGATCCAAAACTTCTGTGACATTAAGAGGTTTTTAGCAGTAGGAATTCAATCCCCACCGTTTCCTGTGGTGTGGTCAACTTGCAACATTCGATGTGTTTCATTTTCTAGGTCATAACCTAAAATGATTATTCAAAATGGATGGACAGCGTGGATAAAACACATACATCAAGCTGCCCCACACAGAGCCTCCTGACAGGACCGTCCGTCTCTATCTAGGTCCTGGTGGGGGTAGTATAGTACCCAGTCCCCGCCCTCCCATTCTCTTGATGAACGGACGTCTGTTGAGCCCACTCGCGTAGAGACTGTAACCGACGCTCAAGAAGTGTCAGAATGGAAGCGTGTGAGAGATCTTGGCTTTCAGTTAGGTGGGCCACACTGTATAGATCTTCTGGTGCAAAGATCGAACTGTTTCGCTCCTCCGATGGGCCACAATTTACAGAACAAGTGGGTAGCTAAGACAATTTTTACTAGCCATCCGTTTGCTTTGAACACTGACGCCCACCTGAGGAGCAGAATGGTCTGATATTTTAGCCAGAGGATCTAAACGGTGTGGACCATCGGCTGAGAAACTCGGATCTCACTTACAGCTGTGCCATTCGCGCACGTGTAGATGGAAAGGAGTCTCAGTGTTGTACACGCGTGGGCTTAGCGAACCTTGTGGTGTTCCTTCCGCACTCGCATCTTAAAGGTTGCATCTTGGTACATGTGTGATGTATCCAATCCGCTCATTAGGTTGATCCTATAGTATAGATGCTTATCCTGAAAAATCTAGGTGATCTGATGATCAAGAGAGCTAAATATGCATAAAAGGAATGGATGGCTAGTATAAATTAACCAACGGTTGACATCCAACGGAAATCTGTGCCCAGCTGATGATCATATCAGGAAGAAATTTCATACAAGACAGCTACGAGGTGGGACCCACCTGAAATCTAGTAAAAAATTGCAAAGTAGAGTTCAAATACAACACGCAGGAACAAAATCTAGCAAGCCAATCCCACTCCCGTAAAGAAAGAAAGCAGTGCTTGCATTAAAGAGACAATGGAGTTCCCTGTACTCTGCACCAAAATCCGAATCCTTACTATCAAGATCACATGTCAGAAAAAATAAAATAAAATCAGGCTGGTCCATTAATCAAGAGAGCCACGCCGTTGGAATAAATGGCCTGGCTCGACGTACAAGTGTGGACCATCAAATGAATGGTTGCCTTCATTTAGGGTGTGTTTGATTTCCGGTTGCCGTGTGAAAATATATAATAATTGAAAATATATAATAATTGCTTCTTCCCTATTTACCTCCATTTTCCGATGTTTGATGTGACTAGACGCAGTTTTGACACAAAAACCAATAATGTCGCATTATATTTGTGAGTCCCACCTTGATGCATATAGCTTATCCACACTGTTAATTTTATTATGCCTACTGATTTTATAGCCTGAACAAAAAAAATAAGATATATCAAAAGCTCAAGTGGACCACGCCACAAGAAAAAGGAAATCAAACGCTTACAATTAAAAACCTCTCAAGTCCACTGTTTCTTTAGGTGTGGGCCATTTGAGTATTCAATCTACCTCATTTTTCGACTCATGGCTTAGAATATTGTGTTAAAAGGTATGAACGGAATGAATTTATCATATACATCACATTGGGATCCACAAATTTAAAATAATTCTTTTAAACCGGTTTTTGAGGTGAAAACTGCTATGAATTTTCAAAGGAAATTCGAACTGGCGAAATGATAATAATTACCAATTTCACCAGTATTTACGCCACCCCTGGAAATCAAACACGTCCACAGACGTGTGATCTTCCTTACGAGTCCACATCCTTGCACATAGTTAGCTGGAAATATGAGTCTGCATGACAATTAGCATGCAGCCGGCCGTAGGTGATCAATTCTCTACTAGAAATACAAAAAGAGGACATATATATATATATATATAATATATTATATATATATATATATATATACATTGCTCCTATTAAAGGCCATGTTGCTATCATTAAAGGTTCTATTGGAGTTTGTCCAAAATAATCAATGTGTATCAATGCGAATGTAATCGGGTTGATCTTAATAACCATAGTTATTTAAGGACATGTATGTTGTGACTTAAAGCATCTTATGTTATCTTTAACTTGCCATAGGTATTTGAGGAGTACATTCTTTGGTTTTTAAAACTTGAGATTGGACACAGTTTTTATTAACTAAAGAAAATTATGTTCCATGGAGCTCAGTCCCTCGATGAGCCATGATTAGCACAGATGCTTGAACATATATATATGAACAAACATCGTATTATGAGATGTATGATAATTTTCTATAAGGGAATAAACTTAGGTCGTGATGAAATGTCCAACATCAAGAGCCAATTATGGATTATGCGCACATGGCTCTTACCCTACATGGGAGTATAAGTGTGTCATAGACATAAATTTTTTAATACGAACTTTTAAATGCTTACATTGGAGAATCAAAGTTCAAATTAATAGTTTGGGAACATTAGCTTAGACCATGAATATATGATGAAGGACTTGATAGTGCATGAAAGATTATCAATCCTTGTACTTGAAGGTATATATGAGTCATGGACCTTGATTGGGCGGCTTTAATTCACTTTATGATGCTTTCTCTGAGCCATTGATCAAAGTGGATGATGTTGGGTATGTCCATCGAGGTTTATTGATTCTTACGCTGGCTATTAACATGGAGATTCTATTGAGATGTGGAGCCACATCTGGGGGTCGCACGATCGGTCGTGGGCCCTGCTCGACTGGTCGTGGGTCCTCTCGACCAGTCGTGAGCATTCGTGGACTGACTCAACTCAAAGTCAAGCAAGCATCAATTTTTGGGGTCCGAGGTGCTCGACCGGTCGTGGGGTCCTTTCGACCGGTTGTGCAGCCTGCGCGACCAGTCGAGGTTACGCAGATTCGTTTCCGAATTTGATGCGGACTGCGAAAAATTGAGTTGGTTTTCGCAATGGTGCGAAAGGGAAGTTGCCTAAACTATAAATAGGTGTCCCTAGGGCTTTTCTAGGGTATGAGAAATAATTATAAGGCGTGGGCAAAAGGTTTTTTATGTACTTCCAAGGGAGAGGTTAGTATATTGCCTTGTAATCTTCATTTTTCTTCATAGTGGAAGTTTGCATCCGTGATCTTTTACCATTGTTGAAGTTTTTCCATATATATCTTGTCTTGTAGTTTGTTTGGAATGCTTTGATTCTTTTTCTATTTTATATTTCTTCTTGTTTATCGTTTGTGGGTGAGATCTGAGATTGAATCTCAGTTCACTGCGTTGTTGGCGTACTGCGCAAGAACTGATATTAGAGATGTTGGTTTAGTTCTATTTGGAGCAATGATAGAAGAAGGGAAGACTAGAATTGAGAAGTTTGATGGTTCGAACTTTGCCTTCTGGAAGATGCAGATGGAGGATTATCTGTATCAGAAGGACCTCTATATTCCTCTAGGAGGAAAAGAGAAAAAACCAGAAAAGATGACAGATGATGAATGGTTTTTACTGAATAGAAAGACTTTCTAATCATTGTTTAATTCTTGTATTTAAAGTGTTGATTTTAATAATGTGAGCATTGCATATATGATAAACAATCATAATTATTATTTTTTAGTCTGGAAAACATGTAAGTAAGGGTGTACTTGGTTATGTGTATTTGGATGTAGGGGGTTATTACCCATAGTTTTTTAGAGAAGATTGTCATTCTTTATCACATTCACTAACGATTCCTCCAGAAAGGTATAAGTTTATTTTTTGAAAAATAATTTTGATGTTTTTGCCACCTTTAAGACGTGGAAGGTAATGATATAAAAACAATCGGGGCGAAAATTGAAAGTGTCGATGACATACAATGGTGGAGAATTCACTTATATGGATTTCAATCAGTTTTGCAAAGACGATGAATAGTGAGGCACAACATAATAAGTAACACACCAAAGCAGAATGGTGGGGTAGAATGTATGAACCTAACTCTCCTGGAGAGAACCCGAAGTATGTTGAGTAATACTACATTGGGCAAAGAGTTATGGACTGATGCCAACAATATAACTTGTTACTTGTTAAATCGGTCATCATCTACGACCGTAAATTATAAAATTTCATAGAAAGTATGAAATAGTCATGATGTAGACTACTCAGGGTTGTGGGTATTTGGTTGTGATGCTTACTACTCTCATATATCATCAGTTGATCAGAGAGATAAATTAGACCAATGGTGAAGAAGTGTATCTTTGTGGGCCATGGTAATAGTGTGAAGGGATACATGTTATATGACCGGGTCACGTGGAAAATCATGATGGACCATGACGTCGGGTTTGATGAGGATTCCTTGTGCATCAAGGATGAGACAACTAAAAATCAAGTCACATGAAAGGAAGGATCAGGTAGAGTAACTACTTGTGTGGAGAAATTTAGCAAGAGATCGCAAATTACTGACGATATACAGAGATGACTTGAATGTTGTATTTGTTCTCTTTACAAACAAAGGAAATATGTTTACCTTTCAAAAAGCATTCGATAAATATGTCATACCTGACATATACATACTTGTACACACTTAAATAAGATCAGGCCATTTATTACATGTGTGGTCATGTACTTGAAATAAATAACAACAAAAGTTTCACGTGATTACCAAGTATTTGTAATTATTATTTGCCAATGAAATTAACTTGTTTTAGTCTTAAAAGAAAAAAATCCTCTATGACAAAGAAAGACATACAGCAGTCTAAAAATCCTTCGCATAACTTCACGCTTAAAAAAGGTTTCCTCGGCACATGAACTCCAGGCACGCCAATAGTAGAGATGGTTGGAAGTAGGAAAAACTACGCTCAATGATCTTCAAGATACGATGTTACATTTATATTAAATCATACATAATTGCAACATATACTTTCTTTTCTAATAATCCATTTCTCTATGTTTACAAGTATGTCACTCTTGATAATCAAGCCAACCCCTTCTTTTGGTGTAGCAAATGACCACGCGTCTTACTCTCATGGATGGACTAAAAACTCTTCCGTTTAACCGACATGAACTTCACGTAACAGAACAGCTGTTTTTGTACTAAGTCCGTGCAACAAAAAGCTACGCGGAGCTCACCATGACATGTGCTTGAAACAGACTCCATCCATTGCAGAATGCCCATTGACACTTTCAGCGGCGAAGTGGCTACTAGACAAGTATGCCGCCCCTGGTAATTAAGCCAACCCCAGCTTTTGGTGCAGTAAATGATCATACGCGTCCCACTTTCATGAATCGACTAAAAAGTCTTCTCTTCAACCGACACGAATTTCATCCCGGCAGAACAGCTGTTTGCACGTGCTTGAAATAAACTCCATCCATGGTTTGTGCCGGCTAACTTCATGTTAGACACGGATCACCTACGGGCTAACTTTATGTTGGAGGCGGATCGCCGACTAATGTTTCCAATAGTGAGGTAGCTATTAGAGAAAGCCCCGTCTGTGTTTTATTTATACTATATATTTATTTTTCAGATCATTTTAATGTATGGTCTCAAAAAAGAAACTGATCCAAATCTCAGGTGGACCATGCCATGAGAAAATAGTGGTGATTGAACCCCTATCATTACAAACTTTTTAGGGCCTACTGTAATGTTTATCTGCCATCTAATTTATTGTTTATGTCACACAGGCTTGGATGGAGGGAAAACACAAATATCAATTCCATTGGAAACTTTTGAGGTAGGAAGGAGTTTTTAAGGGTGAGTGTTCAATCACCACTGTTTCTTGTGGTATGGTCGGCATGAGATTTCGATCTATCACGTTTTTGGCTAATGCCTTAAAATGATTAAAAATAAATAAAAATGGAAGGATGGCATGGATAAAACACATACATCATGGCAGGGTCCACAAAGCACCGTCTACGTCCCTCTACGTTAGCCCAAAATCAGGCCAATTCAAAACCCAGTGGGCCTTACGGCAGCCAACGATTGGGACGGAATGCTCAACGTTGAAACGTTCATGGGATCCACCGGAATGTTCCTGTTCAGTCCAACCCGTTGGAAAGTCTAACATGATGTTTCAGTGGCTGGAGTTCACACCCGCACCATTGCTGTAGTGTGGCTCCATCGAGTTTTGGATTGACTGAATTTTGGTCTCTCATGATAGAATTATCTATCTCGATGTTCCGTACACATCCCTGTGGGCCCCATGGAACCTTTTTGTTGAAGGGCTCACGGCGCACTACAGCTAACTGCTGTAGGAAACTCTCGTCCTCTCTAACCGCGCGTCGCGCGAATCTCCTTGGGAGCTTTTGTACCGTACAAAAAAGGTAGTGGATTGCGTCCGACCCCAGATCGGACCTTTAACCGTCTGATCAGTTCTACACAGGAACCTACCATGATATTTCTGTTTATCCACTTCGTCCATTCCTTTTATCAGATCATTTTAAGGAATTTAACCAAAAATAAGTCAGATCCAAATATCTACAGGACCACACCAAATAATAAGCTTGTTTGCATAAAATGCATAAAGAATTAAATGCAAGAGTCATCTCTTTTATGGTCCACTATAGCATTGGATCTGACTCATTTTTTTGGCTAATATCTTAACATGATCTGAAGAAATTAATAGACAGCGTGGATAAACAGATACATTACGGTGGACCCCACAAAATCCTAGTTGGACGCTTAAATGTCCGACCAGGGTCGGACGCAATCCGTTTCCACGAAAAAAGGGCGCGGATTGGTACTGCCCATCAGGACCTAGCTATAGACGGACGGTCATGTGAGGGCTCCGTGGCCCCACTTTGATCTATATGATTTATCCATGCTGTCCATCTATTTTTACAGATCATTTTAGGGCATGATCCCAAACAAAAGATAGATCGAACGGTCAAATGGACGACACTATAAGAAGAAGTGGGGATTGAACTCTTACCGTTCAAAACTTTATGGGGTCCACCGTGATTTTTATTTGCCATCCAACCTGTTCATAAGGTCTCATAGCCATATATAAAGGGAAATAATAAATATCAGCTTAATCTAAAACTTTCGTGGCCCCTAAGAAGTTTTCAATGGTAGACTTTAAATCCCCACTGCTTAATGTTGTGTGGTTCACTTGAGAGTAAAATCTACCTCATATTTTGTATTATACCCTACAATGATCTCTCAAAATAGATGGACGGCGTGGATAAAACATATAAATCACGATGGGCCTCACAGTGCCCTTGATATGACCGTCCGTCTCTAGCAAGGTCCTGGTGGGGCAGTACCCAATCCGCGTCCAGGAAAAACGGCAAACAGACCATTCCTGAAACCTGGCCTGCGTTGCAGCTTCTCCCCCCCACCAAACGCAATCGGATCGCGTGCGAAGATGTGTGCGTTTGGGCTCCCTCCCCACTCGCGCTTCTTCCCGGATTCGTCGGACATCATTCCCGCGGCCCACCACCTCCTCACCCTCTCCACCACTCTCCGCCGCAAGCAGGTTGCCTCCCTCCTCCGCTCTTCTTTCCAGGTATGATTTCCCCCCTCCCTTTTCCCATTATTTACATCTCTGCCAATCGTCTCCCAACCTCTCTCGGATATCGATATGTTTTCTTTAGTTATGCGGCAGGAATTAGGTCAATCCTAACCGTCTAAATTGTGGGCCTCGATATCGATAGGGTGTCGCCCAACAATCACACTGATCGGACGCTCCTAATTGTTCGACCAGTGGCCTTCAAATGAAGGGTTTGAGTTCTAAATCCTCGGGTGTCCAAATTTGGAATTTTATTGTGGGGGATGGCAGAGAAATGCCCATTGATTGAGTGGATAAGATAGCCTGATCAGATTGACTTTTGGGTGATGACCCATCCTCGGTTGGGTCCACCATTCGGATGGTTTGGACTCAGAGCGATGTTTGCATGTCTTTTCCCGAATCTCATTAGATTCTCTATATACATTCTAGAAACAGATATTCAACATCAATGCGAAATCCTGACTTTCATTTGCTACAGGCAATGATCTCAACAGCTTGGAATTATACCGTGATTTTTCGTTTTACGAGCTGCCTACAATTATCAAGGGAGTGAAAAATGAACCACTAAAGATTCTCAACCCTTAGGGGCACAATAATTTATGCAGGCCCATGGCCCACTTAGGCCCACTATAGGGCCCGACAATGACGTTAGCCCACAGTCCACCATATGGCCCAACATGTGCTGATTTTTTAACTGTTTGTTTATAGATTTTGGGGCATAAACTAAGAATTGCAATTTTTGTTTTTGGAAGATATGGGAGTTGATTTAAAGATGTAGTTGGAGA